>CM047809.1:57014850-57261471 GCA_026214975.1 Gentiana macrophylla
TCTTAGCACCTAGCGACGCCGAAATGTCATTAATCAAAAAACCAAGTCGAAAGAGGCCATGTTGTTGCCTCGGATGGAACTCGTGAGAGAGGTCACAAGAAAGCCAAAGATCGATCCCAGAAATACAACCGGGCTTTCAGGAGGACCCAGAGGTCGCCGAAATGAGGGAATACGCCAGGTACGCTGAAACTATGTATCTCACCAATTCCCGCCTGGTGGCTAAGGGCCAGGCCCCTATGACGATTCGACCCCAGAATCCTCCCAGAAACGAAATCCCTCTTGCAATCGCAGACCAGGGCCGCCAGAGCCAAATTCAGCAGATCGACGTAGAGGAGAGCGTGCACTCTTCAGGTCGCTATGGACCGAGGAAAGAAATTCCACGAACCTCGGCCCCCCAAGATCGTGACCATCAAAAAGGAAAGAGGGTCGACAAAGGTCCCGCGTTTAATAGGTTGGGTGAGAAGGACAAGGCCTTAGCCCCAAGTCGTCTCAGCCTTCCTAGAGAAGAGATGCCCATCCAGCAGGATAGACACGCACAAGATGCCCGCATAATTATCAGGGAAAAGAGGGCCCGCCAAGAGGGATCACGAGATCATAGGGAATCAGAGCGTAGAACGGAGCGAGCTGATACGCAAGCACAGTCGCGACCCAGAATCGACCCTATTTTGGCGAAGCAGATTGAGGTAATGAAAAAGAGCTTGCGTAATTAAAAAGTCGAGGCCCGGTCGAGAAGGTCGCCCAATTTCGAGGGATCGACGTATCTCGCTAAAGGATTACCGAAACATTGCCTCCCAAATGAGAAAAGGTTAGTTATCCCGATTACAACTATTACAATGGAAATTCATGCCCAAACGATCGCTCACCGCGTTCGGGTCGCATCACCCTTGCTACACAAAATAAATCCTCCTGGTGCATCGCATTGGTTGGCGGCAGATGCGGGATAGAGGCTGCGTCCTGGATATGCGGGCTTCCTCGCGGCTCGCCTGAAAGTTGGGAGGATTTGTCGGAAAAGTTTGTCGAGAGAGTTTGAATCGGCAAGCGTGCCAAAGAAAACCATTGAGGACCTATATGAGGTTCGTATGGGAGGGCAGCATGAATCTGGAAAAGAGTATTACGAGCGGTTCGCCGTAATATATGATCAAACAAGGAACATTCCGCACGATGCGGTCATAACATGTTTCCTCACCGGAATCGCCAAGGCCCGATGAAAACTCGAATTCAATCTGCGGCCCCCAAAGCGGGTCTCGGGGAGATGTTAGAAAAGGGCCGAATGATGGGGGTCACGAGGCGCCATCTGCCGGGGAAAGCAAAGCCTAAGATGCAGAGCCACGTCACGAAGAGGATCGCGTGAATGACCGTAAAAAAGAAAAGGGGACGAGATACTAATCGCGATCGTGAGGTAAAAGCCGCATAAATTTAGCGAGATAATTTTACCCCGCTCAACACCAAAGCGTCCCAACATCGCTTTTTGAAATTCGTGAACATTTCGACAAACCAAAGCCTATGAGGCGATCCTGATAGCGCGATAAATCCAAATCTGCGACTATCACAAGGACCATGGCCACATCACCGATGAATGCTTCACCCTGAGGCGCGAGATAGAAAGGCCGATCCGTGAGGACCAGCCAATAAATATAAACGCGAGGAAACAACACTCCCGAGTCAAGGACGCCAACCTCGCGTCTATCGAGAGAGAGGTTCAGTCATCCACGGAATATTCCCAAAGAACCATCAACCGAAATCTCGAGATAAATCAAATCAATACCCGCGGCTTCAAAAGCAGGTGTGTTGGGAGAGAATGAGAAGGGAATCATATTCACAAAAAGCGGCCGACAACGATCGGTGGTCTTCATGGAGATACCCTCATTCTAAAGGTGGGGTGAACGACAAGCACGGCGTCAACCGAGTAATGGTTTACACAGGGCCGCCGCGGCGTCATCTATTTCGATTTATTTAAAACAGATCGGATTCGGGAGGCCAAGTTAAAACCCTACCTTGGGGTCCTCGAAGGTTTTACCAACGACACAAGACGGGTCAAAGGCACGATCGACCTCAATATCATTTTGGGCGACTATGAGCCTGTGAGAACGGAGATAATAACTTTCTTGGTAATCGACCGCCTCTTACTACAACATGATTTTGGGAATCCCAAATGAAGAAGTTCCAAATGGTGGCGTCCGCTCCCACCAACGGGTCAAATTTCACGTAGGGGGAAGAAGTTGGGGTCGCCATCACCCGACCTGGAGCTTTCCTCGACTATATGACCAAAAACAGGGTCGACTCTAAGCGACCCCGGCTGGATGGTCTTAACACGGCTACGGATCAGATTGATATGATGAAAGAAATCTCGGAGAAGGCCGTAGTGGTAGAAACATTGCAAGTTCGGGACGAGCCCGACTTCACTGCCGAAGACGAGTTGATCGAGGTTATAATAAACGACAAATATCCCGATCAAAAGATAAAAATAGGATCGAGGACTACCGAGGAAGAAAGGGAGGAACTGATCGAGCTTCTGAAAGCAAACTTGGACGCATTCGCCTGGGAGGTAACTGATATGAGAGGTGTGGAATCGGAGGTCGCCTTGCATAACCTGAGTGTCGATCCCAACTTCAGGCCAATACAACAAAGGGCGCGTCAATTCTCTACAGAAAAGGAGGTCGCAATAAAAATTGAGGTCGAAACTTTTAGCAAGAGGCATAATCAAAGAGCTTCAATATCCCACCTGGCTGGCAAATGTAGTAATGGTGAAAAAACACAACGGCAAGTGGCGGATGTGCGTCGACTTCACCGATCTAAACAAAGCTTGCCCCAAGGACCCCTACGCGCTCCCTCGAATCGATAAAATGGTGGATGGGATCGCGGGTTTTGAAACCTTAAGCTTTCGGGCGCTACTCCGGCTACCACCAGTCAAAATGGCCGATGAAGATAAGGAGCCGGCCTTCAGGGCCGCCGGCGGGCTATATTACTATGAGATGATGCCGTTTGGCCTAAAGAACGCAGGCTCAACCTATCAGAGAATGGTAAACAGAGTTTTTAGCACGCAGATAGGCAAGAACATGGAGGCCTACATTGATGACATGGTCGTGAAATCAAGTCGCCAAGATCACCTGGAGGACCTTCGCGAAACCTTTGCAAACGTGAAGAATCACTCAATGAAACTAAACCCTACGAAATGCACTTTTGGGGTCCAGCAGGAAATTTACGGGCTTTATGGTAAGTCAAAGGGGATCGAGGCAAATCCCGAAAAAATCGAGGCCCTGGTCAATATGAGCGAGCCTACCAGTATTAAAGAATGCAGCAATGCTCAACAGCGGGATCACGACTTTGGGTAGGTTTGTCTCAAAATCTGAGAAAGAAGTCCGCCTTTCTTCAAAATTCGAAAAGGGTCGTACCTTCTCTTGGACAAATGAATGCTCCCGAGGCATTTAAAGACCTCAAAGAATACTTGTCAAGACCGCCCGTTGCTAACTTGACCCGAGGCTCGGGATACTCTGTTTTTATATTTGGCAGCCTCAGATAGGGCCGTAGCCGCAGCACTTGTAAAAGAGGAGGAAGGCTCGCAGAAAGCCAGTTTTTATGTTTCCAAAGCTCTAAGCCCCGTTGAAAGTCGTTATTTTAATATAGAAAAGTTGGCTTATTGTGTTGTTATAGCTGCCCGCAAATTAAGGGCTTACTTTTCATCGCACACCATCGTAGTATTATCAAATGCATCGCTAAGACAGGTTCTTCACAAACGACCTGTCCGGTCGATTGCTCCGATGGGCCATCGAGCTTACTGAGTTCGATATCCGATATGAGCCCCGAAGGCTATAAAGGCCCCCAGGCTCTCCCAGATTTCATAGCGAAACAAGCTTCAACGAAGAGGTGAAAGAGCAGCTCTCTCCGAACGCGACCAAGATAGGGTCACCACAGAGGACGAGCCTATCGTGGCCAAGTCATCTGTTGGCGGCTTCTACGTTGATGGCTCCGCTTAATCACAAAGGGTGTGGCGCGGGAATAATCTGTTAGAACCGGGCACATCGTGGAAGAAATTGAGCAGCTCTCGAGATTTGATTTCACCGCCTCTAAAAACCAGGCGTAATACGAGGCCGTCATTCTTTGAGTTGAAACTCGCCAAAGCCATGAAAGTCGAAAATATACAAGTATTTTGCGATTCACAGCTTGGTGGTGAATCAAATCAATGGGTCATTTGGCATTCATTGCGAAAATTTTACAAAGGTATATTAACCTCGTCAAAAGACTCAAGGCGCAACTTCACATATTGTCAATTCAAAAACATCCTCTCGAGGGACAATCATAGAGGCGATCTACTTATCCAAATTAACCAAATAAGACGGCGTCGTGCGATCCTAGCATCATGGTCGAACACCTATCGGAACCCGCCATCTCCCAGATTTCGAGATCATGGATTTCCAACCCAAGAACACTTGTTGGGTCGACATCATGAAGTCTTATATTGAGTTAGGAGAGCTTCCGAGCGACCACTTGCAAAGCTAAGGCCTTAGTAAGAAGGGCGCAAGATATACGATTATGGGCGACGTGCTTTACCGTCATTCATTCTCGAAACCCCTTCTACGATCGTCATTTACCTGAGAGGTAACGGGAATCCTAACGAGAACTACACGGGGAATCGCGCGCGCCATCTCTCCAATCGAACACTAGCACGAAAGGTACTTCTAGCCGGATATTATTGGCGAAATTAGCGTAAGACGCCAAATCTTATACCGAGCATGTGATGCTTGCCGAGGTTCGCAAGTATCCCAGGCTACCTCATCGAACAAAGCATAGTGGTAGCTGCCTGGCCTTTCGACATGTGGGCGATCGACCTCATCGGACCCTTGAAGAAGGTCGCTCGGGTTGCGAATACGTGGTCGTCGCGGTGGATTATTTTACTAAATGGGTCGAGGCTAAGGCCTTGGTAAAACCAATAGCGGGGACATAACATACTTTTGCTCGATCAAATATGGACAAGATTTGGTGTTCCAAGAGTGATGGTTTCCGATCACGGACCTCAATTCGTAGACGAATTGGCAGATTCGTGGAGAGAACAATGTTAAACATTGGCAATCATCCGTGTGCTACCCGCAAGAAATGGGCAAGCCGAAAATGCCAACAAACAGGTCCTAAGTGTGTTGAAAAAGAGCACAGGTGAAAGCAGGCCACTGGCCGGATCACCTTCCAGCGGCTCTATGGGCACTCAGGACGTCGCGAAAAATCACAATGAGGGAAACTCCTTTTGCTTTAACATATGGATCTGAGGCTATGGCGCCTGTGGAAATGGCCTTACCAAGCCCTAGGGTCGTTTTTTTTCAATGAGGTCAATAACACAAATGGCGCCAGAAACTCGAGCTTGATCTAGTAGAGGAACGGCGCATCCAGGCATACAGTCGTCTAGTCAATTATAAACAGGCGGCAAAGCGTCATCACGACAAACGTATTCGCAATCATCACTTCGCCGTCGGGGATTACGTTCTACAAAAAAGACAAGCCGCCACGGCCTGAAGCGAAAAAGGAAAGCTATCGGAAAAGCGGGAGGGCCCTCACGGATTTCGCGAGTTATCAAAAGGGACGTACATGCTAAGTGACAAGGAGGGCCATGAGTATAATAGGCCATGGCATGCGAGACAATCTGAAAAATACTATATGTAACAAGCCAATTCAAATAAAGCTGTTCTTCCAAACTGTATTTACATTCTTGTCTTTTCGTCATCATCAAAAAAAAAAAAAAAAAAAATGACGATGAAAAGTTTTTTCAAACATATCGATCAAGCCTGGACAAACTTCCATCAACTGCAGGATGGTTATCTTCCTCCGATCACATGTATGGAGGTCCAAAAACGACACCACGCTTGCAAGGGCTCCACCGATAAGTTTTTTCAAACATATCGGTCGAGTATGGAAGGGACCTGGCGCCATCGCATAATTTGGTTATCAAGCGATCACGAAAGGCATGCGGCGACCAGTACCACGGCGACCTTGAACCACCGAGCACGCATATCTTAGTGCCTCGCGATGGATCAACACTCCCCAGTCTATATCCACTCGATGGTCGCGAATGGCGTGCAGAAGGAGCGCTTCGCTCTCACTAACAACATCAGCATCGGCAGAGATAAGAGCGCGAGAATTTATAAACTTCTTCCACTCACGGTCGCTGCGAGAGAGGTCGGACGCAGTCACTCCCAAAGACCAAACCCGCTGATTCTCGGGAACAACTGCACATTGCAATACCTAGACGAATCGCTTATTTTCCTCATCCGCAAGGTCCCAGGCGATCTCATAATGGGAGGAGGGATTTATGGCGGGTATGTTAAAAACTTGGTTAATTCTCTCCGGAGTAAAGATAACGGGGACACCCCGGAGAGAAATGCTGCTCACGGTCCCGCCAGAGGCTACCTCAGACAACACGGAATAAAATTCCCGTATCATGGTAACATTAACCGCTCCCCGGAAGGCTCAAAGAATAAATTCCACCACCGAAAGCGAACGCGCAAAGCATGGAGCCGTCTTCTATTCGTTGTTCATTTAGGCCCTCTCCTCATAATATCACGCCACTTAAAATAATCCCGAAATAATCCTTGGCTACGGGGAGGCAAAGTGGTGAAAAAGGAGAAACATCCCGATAGGACGAGCTTTCCATATCCGAACTGGCCGCTTTCCCTGGATGAGACATAGAGTCGGGGATGAACGATTGAGGAGAAAGAAAGCAAATTCGATATGAGGCAAGAGGTAGAGTGAGTTCCAAAGTAACCCCTTTTATACCAGAAGAGGGGTATAATCAACGGTTGGGATTAATCGGATCCTAGGGCGGATATGCAAAGCGACCCGAAAACCAAGGCAACAGGAGCGCCGACCAAAAAGAGACCGAAATTTATGGCTACCATTACAAACGACACCTAGTCATTAGGGGTCATAACTCTGCGTTAATGACACCAGTCAAAGGCTGCTCTAACAGGCTCTATCTTCTGGCAAAAGCACTGCTCTCAATAAGGCCGAAACTTTGAAAAATTAGCGCCGCAGAGCGACTATGGTTAGAACGAGACGACGACGTTTCATGACTGCTTGACGCTGCCAAATTATTAAGCAACCTCGCACGAATCAAGAGGACAGCACAGAGAATAAAATAACTTCCACAGCCTCGCGAAAGGCCGCCAGATCGAATCAACGTGGAAAAGCCAAGTTTTATAAATTGAAAAATGCGAAAAATAAATTGTCAAGATATTACAAATCAAGATTCAGTCAAATCACAAAAGTAAATAGTCAAAGTTACAAATCAAATTTTCAAAGAGCTCATGAAAAGTCCAAGAAATCTATAGAGCATCGCGGAGTAGGCGGGTGTCAGAACTAGTCGCCTCGCTCGGCGGCGGAGGCTTCTTCAACATCTCAAAGTTTACAGGATTAACAGGAGTAGGATCCCAAACAGGCTCGCCGCGTTTAAGCTGTTCACTCTGAATCGAGGTAACGAGCTCGCTTGCATAAGGGATTTCCGGGTGAAAGACCACTAAATCGGGATGACCTTGATGCGTGTTCACCCACCGCAGCATATCTTCCAGAGTGATGTGCCCCCTGCCTCGATCAGCCCAGATATAGCGAGCTAGGTGACTAAAGCCCTGGTCAAAGCTATTCTCTATAAGGTCGAAGAAGTCATCCGAATTCTTGTAGGCAGCGACGGCCCCAGACTTGGCCTCCTCGACACCTCAGCCGTTTTCTTCGCAGCTTCCTCAATAGCTTTCTCAAACCTCTTTGGCACTGTCTCCACTTCAAAGAAGCTTAACCCTCAACGCGGGCGATCTCCTCCTGCCCCGCATAATCCTTTGTCAAAGATGCAACTTTCTCATTGATCTCAAAGATCCAATTTAGAGTGCTCCTCCATGATTGCTTTCATCTTCTCCACCTCGCCACCGTGACCCGCGTATGCTTAGCTTTCTTTTCGGCGGTAACCTCGCTCTTATCGGTTGCTCCCACCGCGCCGTCACTTTCTCACCTTCGCCGCGCGCCTCTCAGTGACCTCAAGTACCTGTTTAAACGAGCACCGAGCTATGGAAAGCAGGGATAATTAGCAAAAAAAAAAAAAAAAAAAAAAAAAAAAAAAAACAAAAGCGGTCCGACCCGAGAGAAGCCGCAATCCCAAATCGCCGCTCAAATCTACGATTTCAAAGAATCTCATCTTGAGGCGGAGAGTCGTCTTGAGCCGCAAAGCGGGCTAATATGCCCCGGCCAATCTCCACTTGAACATGATCAGGATAACCGAGAGGGATCGGCCCAAGAGGAATCACATCAGCAATTGCTTCACCAACCCGGCGAGCTTTGGATAGGTCAAGATCCTGGGTAAAGCTCGGATCCAACCATAGGGCCTCTTTCCCAGAGTAACCTCGGGGCAAAGTTTTTTGTGGCAGCGTCTCAGCGGGTGCGCTCTTCTCCACCGGAGTTTCAACCTCTTCAAGATGCGCCGGGCTGGGAGCGGACCGTTTGGGTGGGCGATCATCCTTCGCCTTCTCTGGTTGAGGTCGCTTCACGCCGTGCGACTCTTTAGTAGGGGGATGAGTCTTTTTTGAGGCACCAGCCTGACCTGGGCCCGCAACAACGGCAGAGGAAGTCGCAACAAGGGCAGAAGAGGTCGCAGCTTCCGGGTTATGTGTCTCTTCGACAATCGAGGCGTCTACAGTTCGGGGCACCATCCCTAGAGCTTTCTTCAAAGCCTCCTGCCGAGCACCGCGCGCTTTGTGCGCCTCGCATTAAGCTTGTTTCGGTGAGCCCTGCGAGCATTTGGATCCATACCTACAAAAAGAGAGCGGTTTAGAACCCAGGAAAACAAAATGAGCATTTACAAATAAATACAAGTGGACAAAGAAAGTTACAAAGCGGCCTAAGTATAGGGTCGCCCCCACATTCCAGGCACTCAGAGGGAAAACATTTGTTGATATGACAACCCCCAATCCAGTCCGGATCGCAGCTCTCAGGACCCATCCGTACCATGGGCGCGGCATTCCCTCTGCCCACCAGGCCCGCCATACATACAAAAGGCTCGGCCAGATCAAGAAGTTCAACCCAGGAAACATTTCTCCAAGATGGCGCCGCCCCGTCCGACTGAATTAACGTCATCAGCCCCTTTACGTAGCGCCGCTCACTCACAGGGGGGTCAAAGATTAAAAGCGTGGATTTGCCTCCACGGACTTCTGCCCTAGGAAAAGGCCAGCCTACCTTCGACTCGACTTTCACATGACCACGCCCCATTTGTGAAACTTATTGGGAAGCGGGAATAGTAGGCGGGAGTCTCATGACCTCGAGAGATTTGTCCAGAATAGACGTCCCACGAAGGAATAAAATTGCCCCAAGAAAGTTAACGCCGGCTCGATCTTGAATCCGACACATAACGATGAAGGCCATCAATCGGATAATAGCCCCGACGGCAAAATCAGAGGGAAGCGCCTGCATCTCCTTGCAGATCTTCACAAAGAAAGGATCGAAAGGCGGTCTCAGACCCGCACACAAATGATGGAAGTGGAGGATAAGGGTGTCCTCGGAGCGACGCGCACCTACATAATCCTTATGGTCCCCGGGTTTAAATTTATCGGACTCCTTCCCATAATCGAAAAAAGAAAACCGATACACACCGGTGTCGATTCCGAATATGCTATTAATGGTCTGTTGAGATCGCTACTCTTGCAGCCGGGACCATTTCTTATCAACGTCCTTCTCATACGCCGCCACGATCGCAAACTCTCGCATAGCTTCGGGATTGTTAGGACGAGAGCTCTTCGGCTGGGTATCGGCCGCAGCGGCCTCACCAACTGTCATGGTTTGGCTCGCAATTTTCCTTTTCTTCTGCTTTTTCGCAGGCATCCAGATATCCTTCCGGGGCAATTCCGCATTTTCGTCCTCACTGGACCCCATTAACTCATGAACCGCGGCGTCCTGAACATAAGCTTCGTCATGGTCGGGAGCGCCGCTAGTACTCGGGACCGCAGTTTGTCCTTCGGTCGGGAAAGCGATTTCTTCAGCCCCACGAACTGTTGGAGACTTTTGAGCCCGCGCCTTCTCCTTAAGGCTCACTCTACGCGGCGGATTTCGGGCAGAGACGAAGGCCTCCAACTCAAAAGGGTCGACATCCATATGAGCGGCCTCATCAGCGGTAATCTCGCCAATATCTGCGCGACTACTTTCCACTTCAACCTCGTCCAACAGATCGCCAACTGAGGCAGCAGATAGTATGGGGTCATCCTCAGCATAATCGTAAATCTCCCTCTCCGCAGAATCATCGCTAGAATGATCATTCCCCGACATCCTGCAAAAACAAGGGAGGAAAAAGGTGGAGCTTTCAGACCTGGTATAATAATAAATTAGCCCAGGAAGGTGATCGCACCCACTTCAATACCGCCTCCTCCATTTTTGCAAGAGAGATCGCAAATAAGATTACAGAGGATGGCAGGGGAGCGGGTGAAACCCCAATTTTCCCAGGAAAGCTATGAATCTCTCCCCAGGAAAAACCCCCGTTATTAATCGGAAACAAGGCAATTTCGCATCTCCATAGCAAAAGGAATGACAAAATTGATGTGTGGAAAAACAAGACAGAGCGGGATGAGTAAACAAGTTAACAAAAAGGATTTCTTACCTGATTTGCTGAGAAAGATTGGAAAACCGCGTAAAAGCTGGGAAATACTCAAGGAGGTGGCCGGAATCTTCAAAAGAACCGCCGTGAAATCCTAGAACCACCGCAGGAACACCGTTGAACCTTCAAAGCTCTGCCAAGAACTAGAGAAATCTAAAACAACGGAGAAAGTAAGAAGCGCTAAAAGTGTGAAGGGTGAGAAGCGAAAGCTTTATATAGGCAAGGGGGCCCACGATCGATGCGGTTGGGAACGCTTCATCCAACGGTTCGATTAGGCGGCGGCTTGTCGGGCTTTTGAAATACGAAAGGGCGTCCCATCAGTATCCACGTACAACTCCCTAGGCAGTTGCTGAAACGGCCGCATCACTCCGCAGAAAAAGACCTGGAGGGCTGACGTCAGCCGCGATTGACGGCCTCGCCTCGCAAAAACAGGCCCAAAGTTACCTTGAGGTCGCTTGCTTTGAAAGCACGGCCCTTAGAGAACAAGTCGCATCAGACGACAAGGTCGCAAAACAGCCCAAAGTTACCTTGAGGTCGCTTGCTTTGAAAGCACGGCCCTTAGAGAACAAGTCGCATCGGCGACAAGGTCGCAAAACAGGCCCAAAGTTACCTTGAGGTCGCTTGCTTTGAAAGCACGGCCCTTAGAGAACAAGTCGCATCGAGACGACAAGGTCGCAAAACAGCCCAAAGTTACCTTGAGGTCGCTTGCTTTGAAAGCACGGCCCTTAGAGAACAAGTCGCATCAGACGACAAGGTCGCAAAAACAGGCCCAAAGTTACCTTGAGGTCGCTTGCTTTGAAAGCACGGCCCTTAGAGAACGAGTCGCATCAAGACGACAAGGTCGCAAAACAGGCCCAAAGTTACCTTGAGGTCGCTTGCTTTGAAAGCACGGCCCTTAGAGAACAAGTCGCATCCGACGATGAGGTCATAAAAGTGTTGATGATTACTCCATCCTTCATATCCCCAGGGAATGTCATTAAAGCACGGAGTAGGGGGCCATTGATGGGTATAAATAATTCCACCACCTCAACAAGAGGGACAATCCATCATGCCACCCTCCGGCATGACAAGAGAGATCGCAAAGGGGCGGCCATCAGTCTCACCTCGCCGCGACCAAGGCATTTGCGGTCCCAGCAAGTGCAACAGATCCTGTGAATCTCATCCAGGCAAGTCAAGAAGAATCGCCAGGGGGCGAGGCCGCAGAGGGCTTGCTCCCTTGCGACCTCGAGAGATGGCCGCCGATTGATCCAGATCTTTTCCCCACTTGTAGCTTAGATATTTCGTCTTGCTTAGTATCTAAGTAAGACCTAGCTATTAGTAAAATATCTAATAGATTACTTATTCCCTAAGTTATCCACCTCTATAAAAGGGGTGGTCATTGTAAACTAAAATGGATGAGATATATGAAATACACACTATACTTGCAAGCCAAAGCTCTCTCCATTCTAACTCTCTCCGTACCACCACCCGCCGGAGTAACACCACACCTTAAATACAGCCAGATATCCACCATCCATACGCCACAAGGACACCCGTGACGATTTAGACATCTTCATGCTCCGATACCAATTGTTGGTCCCTTGAAAAGGCTTTGATTAATTTTATAGGGGGTGAATAAACTTAACAGTTAAAACTTTTGGAGTTAACAAACTCAAAGAACTTCAAAGATCTGCTTTGATCACTCAAGAGTCTCTTTGTTACTCGATGAGTCTCACGACTATTGACTTTACTGAATTTGTTGCAGCGGAATATATTTAAATTAAGCCTTATTACTTGTTGTTAAAATATGATACCAAGTATTAGATAATCAGTAGTGTATGTATGTGAATCAGTTGCTAGTTCAGTAAATTGATGTGCTAAATATACTATATGCAGAATATAAATGCAGAAAGTAAGTAGGCAATTTTTATAGTGGTTCCAAGTGGTGTAATCTTGTTAGTCCACTCTTCTCCTGTGATGTTGGAGGTAATTCACTAGAGATTCTTGAGGTAACAGTTACAAAAATCCCTAAGTTGCTTGTCCTTCACCAATAACTATGGCTTCACAAACTGAACACTTGGAACAGGTAGGATTGCTGCTCCAAAGTCTTCCACTGGTCCTTGAAGGGTAGGATTGTCTCTTCACCAACTTCACCACAAACAACAGTCCTTGACACCCAAAGATGCTTCACTGCCTTCAGTAGATTTCTTATAAAAGAAAGTTTGAATCAAGTGAGTGATTCAGCTTTCAGCAGCTTGATCAGTATGAAATGATCAGCAGCTTGAGGTCTTCAAGTGAGTAAACTTGATGTAGCTTGAATGTAGATTACACTTGAAGAATTTTTCTGGATCAGTAGCTTTATGCTCAGTAGGGTGTTTGATCGATTGAAATCTAATAGCTCAAGATAGATCCTTAATTTTTATCACTTGTATCTGAATTAGGAGTCCTCTATTTATAGGTAGGAATCCTTGTGACTTATATTTGAAATTCAAATATAGCCGTTTCATACTTGTCCTTTTCTTGACTTGAATTCTATCCTCAGACATAGTAATCTTACATTTGTCATCGCTTTTGACAGTTCTGATCTGTCCATCCTTTGACTTGTATCCATTGGATAAAGCACTATTTACTTCTAACGTCCCTTTAATCTTAACCATTGATTTGTTTGACAAAATCAGAAGTGGTTATCTGTCCTTATCCTTGTATTCTTCCAATGTAATCTATGATTTAAATCGAAATATACTACTCAAGAGTTCTGTGAATATTAGTCTGCTGAAATACATATCAGTCAGCTGATCCAAATTTGCTGTGTTTATAAAACACTGCAGCAGACTTCTCTTATATCTAACTTTTTATTATTAAGTTAGATTACACCATTTTAATTATAACCAAGTTCCAATCACAATTTAACCTGTGGAACTTAGACCATGTACACAAGGTATATGTAATCAGTTTAGGTCATCACAGACTTTCCTAAATTCTGATTCCATATCCTTGACTTTAAATACTAAGTTTGATCCATTAGCCTTCAATAATCGAGTTTGATCCTCAAACCTTCGTCTTCAAGAGTTCCTAAACTAGTCTCTCGACTCGTGTACCCTATCGACTAGACAGTCTGGCATGAAAGTCACCGACCTTTACAAAGTGCTTGTTTGATCAAACATATACAAGATCAAACTCTAATAAACCTATACATTTGATCTAGACGTCTTTTTGCCTTTGCTCTATGACAGTTAGTCTGGCACTCATCGCTAAAACTTAAAAATAAGTCCAACAAGCGGAAAGTACAACAAGTCTTACAAAGTTAGAACAACATAGTCTGGTATAACTAAAAGGAAAAGATAACATAAAACCATCATCACAACATCCTCAAATTTTGTCCTCGACATCCTCATCGATTTCTTGTTCCACCTGTCATCTTCTTAACCCCAAACACACAAAACAAATATGCATTCGAGGTAAGTACAAAGGTAATTAGTAAAAGATAGAAGTTATTGTATTAAATGAGTATATAAACTATTAATCGCGATTGTAAAGTTATCTTTTTTAAACCGACTCAATGTAGGATTCACTTCATGCTCATCAACATGTCATGATAAGACGTTTCTATCCTAACTTATCTTTGTTATACCCGGACTCAAGAGCACTACACATGGAGAATATCCACCATGAAATATCATTTCCAACCTAACAGTGGATCACACTGATAGCCACGGGTTTAACCCGATAGTGTACGTGTTCGGTGAAGTCCCCCTACCATTCAGCCATTTATAGGCCAGCAGAGTTGTTCACTTTTACTTACCGCCCAGACATCAAGATATAGACTTGTGCCTAACCAAGAATGACATGATATGTATTATTTTACTATACAAGTATGTATATTGTGAATCATTAACTAACCACCAATGTGTATTCAAGGAAAACCTCTCCTTAAGAAGCTCTACTCCCTCACTTAGACTCCTAGACATAACACCCTATCACATACACACACATTGGTGAGTACTAATGCACCAAAGTACAAGCATATCATGCTCATCCGACGGTCCCGAACTTTAACACTTGTGAAGAATCTGATCGGTGTCGGAACTAAATGCATCAGAAACTCAATCAAGGCTTGTTCAAGTTCATTTAGTGTTATTAGATCAAGAAAACAACATTCAAAACTAGTCTCGGGGATTAAAACTCACCAAAACCCAAAACAGAGCTCAATATGCATGCATACCCAACAATGCGCACGCATTGACCTACCAGAAACATTCAGGATGTTTCTGTTCAGGTACTGCGCATGCATGCCTGCTTAATGCGCACACACAAATCTCTCTGAATCCAAAAATTATCTTCTAGGGCATCAATTCACACGCACAAATAGACAATGGGCACACACAAAGGCCCCAGTATCCGATTCTAACTTCCTGTCCTTGCAATGCGCGTGGACAACCCCCCCAATGCACACGCATTGGCTCAAAAACTGCCCTAACATCAATCTTTCTGCACTTTTACGATTCCAAACCCTTCCCAACATAATCAACATCAAATTTGATGGCAAAATAGTAGTAAAAACCCAACTTATACACATCATAACACAACACACTTCTCTTATCACCATTGCAAACGAAATCTTGCCTGAAAACAACTCTAAACACTTATCCAAACTTTATAAACTTGAAATAACACAATAGGAAGATCTCTTACGTTCTAGCAATCCTGCAACACTTCTCCAATGCTCCAAACAAAACCTTGAAGAAACTTGAAATTCTTGAAATCAAAACGATCATTGTTTTCTCTTGATACTCCAGCTCTACTCAAATCTGAATTTGACCAATATTTGATTTAGAATTTTGAAGAAACCTCTTTGACTCTATATTTGCTTTCAAAATTCTTGCGGTGTTGAACTTGCCAAAGGAAAACTGATTTTTCTGACAACCACTAGCGTCATGGGGGAGTTTTGTTTCATTATAACCTCTCTTCATTAGATGCTATTAATTCCTTTTTAATGGCAATTAAGTCCCATAAAACCAATCAATACATATAATATATATATATATATATATATATATAAAATACTTTTAATCCAATTAATACTAAATATAATATTTCGTTTTTTGCAAAATGACACGTCGGCCCTTTCCCAAAAATCAGAATATGCATTCCCTCCTAAGAGGAGTTTCATCCTCGAAACTAAAACATACCTAGTGAATCCAAAAAGTCTCGAAATTCAATTATCATATCATCTTCAACTTCCCAAGTTGCTTCATTGGGTAAATGGTTGCTCCATTGCACCAATACGAAAGGGATCATCCGCCTCTTGATCATCTTTTTTTCTGGTCCAAAATCTTAACTGGTTTCTCATCATATGCAAGGTGTTCTGGAACACATTGTGCACTCTTGACATCAAATCCGGTAACCTCAACTTGTAAGCCAAGGGTCCAACCCTTTCAATGATCTCAAAAGGTCAAACATACCTTGGACACAACTTTCCCTTTTGACCAAATCTATTAACTCCCTTCATTTACGAAGCTCGCATGTAAACTCTTTCACCAACGTCAAACTCTAAGGGTCTTCTATGAACATCAGCCCAACTTTTCAGACGGTCTTGAGCTTCCATCAAATTCTTATTTACCAAGAAAACCATCTATTTCACTTGTTCAACCAATTCCGGCCCGGTAAGTTGCGTCTCCCCAACTTCATCCCAAAACAGTGGCATTCGACATCTTCTACCATACAAAGCTTCAAATGGTGGCATACCCAAAATAGCTTGATAACTTTTGTTGTAAGTAAACTCAGCTACGGGTAGGTAATCATCCCATGATCCGCCTATTTGAGGATGAAAGGCCATACTCAAGTCCAACGCATTACCCAAAACCTTCTGTAAACTTTTCCAAAAAAAGACAGATAAACTATCGTGATCCGAAACTATCGAGATAGGTATTCCATGAACTTCACTATATTATCCAAATAAAGTGTAGTCATATTTTTCAATGACATGTCGACTTTTGTTGGTATGAAATGGGATGACTTAGTCTACCTATCAACAATCACTCAAATCATATCATGTCCACTCTTTGTCTTTGGCAAACCGGTGATGAAATCCATTGTTATCTTATCTAACTTCCACTTGGGGAAGTCTAAAGGCTTTAACATACCTCCTGGTTTCCAATGCTCGGATTTTAATTTCTGACACGTATCGCATCCTGCCATGAACTATGCTATTTCTAACTTCATTGAAGGCCACCAAAAGCGTTCCTTCAAGTCTTTATACATCTTAGTAGCTCCTGGATGAACTGCAAAGGCTATATTATGTGCATCATCCATAACCCTTCTCCTTAGGTATCCAACATTCGGGACACATAACCGATCTTGATACCATAGATTCCCATTCTTTTCTAACACATAACCAACCATAGGCTTTTCTCTTGCAACGCGCTTCAGATCAACCAACACTGGATCTTCATCTTGTTTCCCCCAGATATCATCCATCAACTCCGACCTTGCAAACAAAGGGCCACAAACTGTCGATCCCCAATCTAGTCAATACCCCAGATTTTTAGCCCATCTAACTACTCTTCCACAACTTCAACCCCTGAAACCGAAAACACTAGATTTCTACTCAATACATCTGCAACCACATTTGCTTTACCCGGATGGTACTGAATATCCATCTCTTTTTCCTTATATTCAAATTTTCTTGTGTGAAGAAGTACTTTAAACACTTGTGGCCCATGAAGATACTAGCCTTGACTCCATATAGGTAGTGCCTCTAAGTCTTTAAGGCAAACACTACCATTGTTAACTCTAAATCATGGGTGGGATAGTTCTTTTCATGTACTTTAAGTGTTCTAGATGCATAGGCAATTACCTTCCTTATTGCATCAACACACAACCCAAACCCTATCCCAAAGCATCGGTGTAGACGTCATAATTGTGAAAGATCTCTAGAACTGCCAAAACTGGTGATAATGTCAATCTCTCCTTCAGAGTCTGAAAGGCTCTTTCACACTCACCTGCCCATTCGAATTTCACATTCTTTTGTGTGAGTCAGGTGAGTGGTGTAGCATTCTTAGAAAAGTCTTGCATGAACTTCCAGAAATAACCCGCTAAACCCATAAAACTTCTCACTTCTGAAACCGTGGTAGGCCTTGGCCATTTCTCAACTGCTTCAATCTTCATTGGATCAACTTGAATATCATCCCCAAAAATCACATGCCCCAAAAAACTAACTTGCTTCAACCAAAACTCACACTTCGAAAACATAACATATTACTGCTTCTCTTTTAACGTTTTCATCACGATTCTTAAGTGTTCTTCATGCTCTCTTTCATCCTTTGAGTAGATAAGGATGTCATCTATGAATACTATGAACAAATATTGTACTTGTTAAAAAAGTATTTAAAAAAGCCCAATAAAATCATACCTACCTACCCTCTGCTACAAGATAAAATCGATTCCGAATGGCGCTGTGATTTTTTAACACCTCGTCATGCGTGTCGAGCCTTGCCTTAATGATAGCGAATTCGGCATTAATTCTATCTTGGATTTTCTTTGTTGCCACATCGATCATCTTACCAACCTCATCAATTACCAGGTCTCTTCGAACAGTGTTTCCTCCATCAACAACATTAGTATGATGATGCACAGGTGACTGGATAAGGACCTCTTCAACATCTTCTCCTTCACCGTCATTATCGTCATCCCCATTATCATCATCATCACCCCGGAATGTCGATTCATGTCTAATAATGGAAGGTGCATCATTATGGTCTAAACGAGGAACATGGGATTGACTAGTACCTCCAGTCGTGGCAATTATAGAAGATTTAACCTCTAGACGCTTTCCAAGAGCGGACAGGGCTTGATCGAATCCTTGTGGGTGCTGTTGTCGGGGAGGTTGTGCAAACGTGCGTGGGGGAGGTAGACCGAGCGCACATAGAAATTCAACTTCAACTTTGTCGGTTGTCATACCATCCAACATACCGACCTGCACACAAAAAATATCAAGACATTTAAAAGAATCGTTAATCATGGTAGTGACATAATCTTAAATGCATTTTATTAAATGGAATGTATTTAATATTACCTCGGGCATGACTTTCGTTTCGATCGTGGGTCCACACGGTGTACTATCCATGCATTTCCATCTCAACATCCGAGGGATGGCTTCACCGTCAATATGCACTCAAAAAGGTGGAATGCTTGTTTGCAAACGTGGGAAAAATTCATAAGCCCAGTATACTAACGCAGGTGCCCACCCGTCAACCGGTGGCTTGTCATTGTTTCGATCCTGCTATGGTAAACTGAAGCGCTTAACGATCCGCATGAGATTTGCTATCTTTTCATAAGTAATTCGCCACAAGTACTCCCCCCATGGAAACTCATTTAAAATATCCAAATCTTCAACGATGGATAATATTTCTTTCAGGATTCCAAGACTGTCATTCCAACCTAATATATACCCATAAATAAAATACACCAGTGCTAACCAGTATACAATCACATCAGTTTGAGCACCGTCTCGAACAGGATGCTGAAATGCGCTCTCCAAGAGTTTTATGGTAATCGCTTGTTTTTTATATTTTTCCAAGTAACATCCGGGTCCAAAACACAAAGAAGTACCCATACCCGTATTTAGATCAAAATGGCCAAACCATAAGCCAGATATCATGGAAAACTTTCTCCTACCAAACACGCATGTTTTCCCCGGGTTACCAAACCTAAAATGTAGCTCATCAGGCCTGTCGGGGTATATCATGTTGAATCCAAGATATCTGAAAATCACCCCACAGAACTTTACATGTATATCATCCGCCTCTATAAAACGCCTAAATATGGTCCGTCTGAATCTGTCTTCAAAATCTACATCACCCACGCTCACATTTTTTAAATTTGTTAAAACACTTGTCAACATTGCGGATTCCCCTTTAAAATTCCACACTCCCTTAAATTGACTCCATGGATCAATTATATATGCTCCGGCGGTGCCTACAAGCTGTGAATCACAGTATTACGAGAATGCATAAATATTTCATCATATGTAACACATATAATATAGAACTCCTAATCAACACATATATGTGTGTAAGATTTTTATTGTGGAGCTAGAAATAATGCCTACACGGCTATGTATGTGTGTGTGTGTATATATATATATATATATATATATATATATATATGTGTGTGTGTGTGTGTGTGTGTGTGTGTGTGTGTGTGTGAAATATGCATATAGGTTCATAAATGTAAAAGTCGTAATCGTGTCATCTCTATTTTTATATAAGTTGTTACAATTTATTATGTGTTTGTTTGTGTCATGTCTACATATATATATATATATATATATATATATATATATATATATATCTTGACACAAAGACACAAAATCCATTTATGACTGTGTGTGTATATATATATATATATGTATGTATGTATGTATATAAGAGAGAGACGACATGAAACAAACAAACACACATAAAATCCGTGATAGTCGTGTCGTGTCGTCTCTATTTTCATATAAGTTCTTACGATTTATCATAAATGTGTTTGTTTGTGTCATGTCTACATATATGTATACAAGACACAAATAAACACAAAATCCGAGCACTTAGGATATCCGTTTATGACAGTGCATATATATATATATATATATGTGTGTGTGTGTGTGTGTGTGTGTGTGTGTGTGTGTGTGTGTGTGTGTGTGTGTGTGTGTGTGTGTTGTTACAATTTCGGATGGTAAGATTAAAAATTAGTATAGTCATTCATTATCCAAGTTAAGGTAAGGTTTGGTTTGTTTGGTTATTTGTGTGATTTTGTTGCATTGTTGGTTTTAAAAGTTTAAGGTACCGTGGTGATACAATCGCCGTCACGACAGGAGGAGTGATGGAGATGCCGGACGAGTCCGGCGAAACAGCACTTAAATACAGAATCTAGAGGATGTCTCACTTCCGGTTGAGGCTTTACCAAGCTGCTAAGTGGAAACATGAATAAGAGAACCCACAAATCCTTTATGAGCTATCCTATAGGCTCTCATTTCTTGCAGGCATGAGGAAGGCCATAACTGGTGAGATGGAAAGAGTGGAATCGAAAATAACCTAGACCTACAAGAACCTCGCTTTCGGGTGGAGGCATTCACCATAAGGCTGAACGGAATTCGTCGATGTTATTGTCGTTGTTCGTTCTTATTTGTGTTATGTGTTATTCATCGTCGTCGTATTCGTTAGGTTACATTGTCAGTGATATTGGGTATATACATATACTAAGACATTAAATCATAAAAAAAAGCTAAGGCATATTATACAAAGCTATTAAATATTATATTACACTAAATGTTGGACATTACAAGCTATTCAGTAATAAATTATACTAAATATGATACAAGGGCTTTATTGTATTTACAAGGCTAAATAATGATACAAGGAGTATGATGCAAGGCTTATATGTAATTACAAGGCTAAATAATGATGCAAGGCTATTAAATATTAGATTCTAAATTATACTAAGTCAAATATAGTATATACTAATTACGTGAACATGATTATACAACGCTATTAAATTATTATACAGGGCTAATAAATTATTATACATACAAACTATGAATATTAAATTATAGTAAACACTAAATTATTATACTAAGGCAATTATAGCATTGAAAAGGGCAATATTAACTTATACTAAGGGTATGAAGGTAAATATGATACATTTCAAAAAAAAATGTTTTTTTCCTCAAAAATAAAAAATAACAACGTAACGACAATATTATTGTTGTTAAACCAGGATTTACACCAACATTATTGGCGTTAAACAAAGCTCTACATCATTATTATTGTCGTTAACAACTTATTTTATGCCAATAACAACGAAAATGTTCATCGTCTTCTTCATGAAATTCAATAACCCATAACCCCTAACCCCTAACCCCTAACCCCAAACCAATCTACTCCTTCTTTTGCAGAATAACAAAATCTTACAAAACAATAACAAAGAAATGCATGCGTTTTAACATTATGGGTAACATATTTCTTACAAAATGCACAACAATTATCAAACAAACAAATAATCTATGATTTAGCAACCATTATTTTTCCCAAACAATAAACACGAATAATCACCTCTTCGGATATCTCCCGTTGTGTATTTTGATCCATTTGTTCCACAGGATCCATTTGAAAATCAACCGTTTTGGGGCAATTTTATGGAGAATTTGGGGAAATGGGTTACAGGTTCAGCAGAAGAATGAGGAAGAACAATAATGAGACGGACGATAATATTGTCGTTTGAATTACTTATTGGCGTAACGGGGCTCATTTAATGCCAATATTATTATGCG
Source organism: Gentiana macrophylla (assembly GCA_026214975.1). Taxonomy (NCBI): domain Eukaryota; kingdom Viridiplantae; phylum Streptophyta; class Magnoliopsida; order Gentianales; family Gentianaceae; genus Gentiana; species Gentiana macrophylla. Next base: position 57,036,750 of record CM047809.1, read on the forward strand.
TTAATAATTTAACGCCAATAATATTGGCGTTAAATGGTTCTCGTTATGCCAATAATCGCTTTTTACTTTGGGGTTTCACGACAATATTATTGTCGTTAAAGGATCTCGATTTAAATATTATTGTCATTATACATAAAAACATATTTTGTAAGTAAACTTTTTTTACAAAGGTGGGGTCTGACCCCGCTTGAATCTCCAATTTCCCTAGTTATTTTATCGTACGGGCGGGGGTTGCAGGTTGGATTGTGATCTCGTCTTACTTTGCGTTAATAAAATGATCAAAGCCTAACGTAGCAATAATAAAGCGTAATCAAACATGCTCAAGGGTGAATGAATGATAACATCATGAATTTTTAATTAAATAGTATTTATAAGTTGTGCTCGTCTCGCCACATTCGGTGAGTTGAGCGTTACAGATAAAGAGAGCGTAATCCCTTCACGTTAATAAACGAGAGAATGAATGACATAACCCAGAGTGTTGGACTTATTTCTATGTTTTGATGAAGAGTGCCAGACTAGCTGTTATAGTGCAAATGCAAAAAGATGTCTAGATCAAATGTATAGGTTTATTAGAGTTTGATTTATGGATAGGTTTGATCAAACAAGCACCTGCACAAAGGTTGGATCAGGAGGTACAGGCTGCTGAGTCTCAAACAGCACCTGGACAAAGGTTGGAACCAGTTTTGGGTTTGGAGGAAACCCCTATTGCTGAAGAGGCTGCTGTAGTGGAGCCTACTGGAGTTAAGACCACTAAAGGGAAAGATGATCGTGAGATCAACATTAACGAGGATGAGCAATTTCTTTGGACTATGACTTTAGTGATGAGGAGTTCCAAATGCCTGAAGAAGAAAATATTGATGTTGATCCCCCACAGGCATTTGTACCTATTTTTGAAGAACCAGCCATTGATCCTATCTTAGAAGAATATCAAGGACCTAATCCTACTGGATTAGATAGGAGTTGGGCATTGGTTGTGAGCAATCAGAGGCCACAATACAATGTTGAGGAGCCTGTTGATGAGGCTACTGGTGGAAGAATGACTGTGAGATACCAAAGAGATCTTGAATGAGTTAAGGACTGTGAGGCATGATATGCAACAGATTAAGAACTCAACCGGATAGACAAGAAGAGAGATTTGAAGAACTGATGAAACTAGTGAATGAAAACAGACAATCTGCTGATACAGTTGCTTCAAACTTCACATCTACTCAAAATGCTGTGAATGATATGATACTAGATGTGAGGGGAATCAAGGTAGGAAACACAGCAAAAGAGAAGTTTCTGAAAGACCAACTTATATCCATCCATCAGAAACTTGACAAGCTTGCTGAAGCACCTAAGCTCTCTTGAAAGTTTCTTTGGAACATCCCAACTTGGCTTGGATTGGATCCTAAAGTTACTGAAAAGATCAATCTACTGGAAGAGACCCTGCAATCAAGGACTACTGCAATTGATACTAGAACTGAGATTACGGAAGGACAACTGAATAATTTGGTAATCTCACAGGAGGGTGTTCATGGCCTAATGTCCCGGTTTGTTGATGATGTCACTAAGGGGGAAGATGGCCAAGCAAAGAAGAGAGCAAAAGAGGCTGCAAGACTCTTTGCAAAGAAAAGATGGGAGGATGAGACTAATGCTTACAGACAACCTGCACCTGGCAGAGTTCAACTTACTGATGATCTCCTCAGACAATACAAGAAAGAATACTATAACAGAAGGAAACCTTATCATGACAAGGGATATCATGAAGGTCTAAACTCTTTCTTGGGGTTAAAATTTTGGGAAGCAAGAGTCAAAGCCTTAAGGGCAACTTACAGAGGTGGAAGAGGTGGAAGAAGTGGCAGAGGTGATAGGACTTTGCCTATCACAAAAGCAAAGGACTCACTTGATGAATTCAAGGAACTATATGTGAAATTTGGATTCAGAGTGAATCAAATTAATCTTTTCCTGCCTGAACCAGGGAAGTGGTGGAAAGAAGTAAATCCCTACATTGATTTCACTCTGATCGAAAAAGAATGGATGAGGGACATGATAGAAGAAATCAGGGCCTACCAAGAACAAGTGGAGAAGGCCAGAGAAGAAAGAGAAAGAAGATAGAGATCAAAGATACTTTAATCGCATTATGTTTTTGGCCGATTCTAGATCAGAATATCTTTGAACAAATGATTATAATGAAAGATGACTATATTTTTTATGTTCTTATTTTTATCTTTTTGCTTTGCTGTTAGGTGAGGGTAGTGGCATCATCACCAAAAAGGGGGAAATTGTTGGACTTATTTCTATGTTTTGATGATGAGTGTCAGACTAGCTGTTATAGTGCAAAGGCAAAAGGATGTCTAGATCAAATGTATAGGTTTATTAGAGTTTGATTTATGGATAGGTTTGATCAAACAAGATCAGTAATGGTCACCGATTTATATCACAGATCGGTCCATATCGATGGGGTAGATAGGTCGATGAGACTAGTCCGAACCCGCAAGACCGGAGAATTGAGGAGGGCTCAAACTCGCCATGAAGGCTAAGGGATCAAACTTAGTAATTTAAGTCAAGGATATGGAATCGAAATTTAGGCAAGTCCGTGATGACCTAAACTGATTACATATACCTTGTGTAAGTCTAAGTTCCATAAGTTGGATGATGTTTGGAACTTGGTTAATATTAAAAAGGTGTAATCTAACTTCACAAATAAAAGTTAGATAAAAGAAGTCAGCTGCATTGTATTTTATACACAAAGAAATTGCGATTCAAATAGATCGATAGGTATCTCAAAGCAGATCGATGAACTCATTGATAATATACCTCGATTAATTCAAGATTATATTGGAAGATTACATGGATAAGGACAGCCAACTACCTCTGACTTGTCAAACAAATCAAAGGCTGAGATTAAAAGAACGTTGGGATGATTCAGATTTTTATCCAATGGTTATAAGTCAAAGGGTGGACAGAACGCCATCATCAAAAGGAATTTTTGACAAGTGTCGTTCCTATGAATAGTGACAGAAAGCAAATCAGATGGGACAAAAACAAGGAACGGTTACATTTGAATTTCAAATACAAGTCACATGCATTCTTGCCTATAAATAGAGGACTTTCAACTCAGAAACAAGATGATGAAAACTGATAAACTATGAAGAGATATTTTACTCGAAATAAAAACACCTCACCGAACTTATCGAACTTAAAGCTACTGATCCAGAGAAATTCTTCAAGTGTATTCTGCATTCAAGCCACATCAAGTATACACACTTGAAGACTGCAAGCTGCTGATTATATCATCCTAATCAAGCTGCCGAATCTGAATCATTTATTTGATTCAATCTTTATTTTATAAAGAACTCATTGAAGACAGTGAAGCACGATTGTGTGAAAAAGATCGTTGTTTGTGGTGGAGCTGGTGAAGAGGCAATCCTACCCTTCAAGGACCAATGGAAGACTCGGGAGCAAAGAAATCCTACCTGCTCCCGATTTTCGCTTTGTGAAGCCATAGTTATTGGTGAAGGACAAGCAACTTAGGAATCTTTGTAATGTAATTACATCAAAGATCTCTAGTGAATTTCCTCCAACATCACAGAGAAGAGTGGACTGACGAGATTACACCACCTGAACCACTATAAAATCACTTACTTACTTTCAAAGATTTACATTCTCGCACTTAGTTTATTTTACACATCAACCTCATGAATCTAGAAACCGAAATCACACACTTACACTCATCGAGTATCTAATACTTAGTATCATATTTAACAACAAGTATTAAGGATTAATTTTGATATAATTCCATTTGCACAAATTCAAAGAAACTCAACTATCAAGAGACTACTATTTATCAAAGAGGCTTATGAGGTATCAAGCAGACATCAAGTATCGCAGATCATCGAAGTTGCGTAATTTGTTAACTCCAAAGTTTTAAGTGTTAAGTTTATTCACCCCCCTCTAAACTTAACCAAAGCCTTTTCAAGGGACCAACAATTGGTAGCAGAGCCGTGCTTCTGTTCTAAAGAAATCCTACTTGTTGTGCTTGTGAAATTTTTTTGAAAGTTTCTTTCAAGTTACTGATTTTCAAAGACTTGCATCATGGATAACACCCAGTATGCTAGAACTATGCTGATGTGTTCTCTAGATAGATTTGATGAGTATAAACGTCGAATGCAGCTTACCTTGCCGCAACTCATGATGAGATGATGGATGTACTAAATCGATGGACCACTTGAGATTACCAAGGCAATAACAAGTGGGTGATACAACCGAGTACATTCCTAAACCAAAAAGAGAATGGAATGCGTAAGATTTAAAAAAGAGCAAACCTCAACAATATTGCTATTGACATCATTTATAGAACCTTGGATAGCAATATGTACATGAAGGTTAAAGATTGCAAAGCGCAAAGGAACTTTGGGACAAGATACAGCTTGATCTGTGAAGGCACCGATGCAATAAAGAAGAATAAAATCGGTGTGGTCAAAAGAGGTTTCAAAAGTTCAAGATGCTACCAAATGAAACCATTGAGCTAATGGAATCAAGATTTAATGCAATCTGGATGAACTTACCCTGCTGAGTGTAAGTTATTCAAAAGAAGAAATAAACACCAAAATCTTGGAGGCTCTACCTGCAAAAGATGTTTGGAAAATGAAGGTGAATGCAATAGAAGAAATGAGAAAGTTGCATGAAGAAGACACCTTCAAGTTGTTTTAAGATCTCAAGGCTTATGAATTTAGCAAAAAGCTTGTACTGGCCCGAAAGATAAGAGCCAAAGACCACCGCATTGGCTGCTTCACATCAAGAAGAAACATCAAGGAGGACAAGATGATCTGTTGGATGAAATGCAGGAGCAGATTGCCCTCCTGAGCAAGAAAATTAGAATGATGAAGACAGGAAAGGCCCCTGCAAGAAATTTCACAAAAAGGCCTACTGAAAGGAAGAAAGAAGAATCAAAGAAAGATAATGACTATCTGTGTTTTCATTGCAAGAAACCAGACACTTCAAACTCCGATCGTCCCCGAGTTAAAACAAAGTAAGGAACATGATTACCTTTGCTTCAATCGCAAGAAGCCTGGACACTTCGTGACTGATTGTCCGCACTCATCAAGACCAAGAGTCAACAAAGAAGACATGGCAAGAAGGCTATGGTTGTTTGAAGATGAATCGGGTATGAAGTGGAATCAAAAAGGAAATGAATCGGATGACACAAAGATCAAGTTGTTCTTGATATGGAAGATTATGCTTTGATGGCCAATATGGATGAAACGAGGAGGTATACAATCATCAGATCCATCAATACTCCTGCTGGAAGTGATTGTGAATCAATTTGTGGTTCAAATCCTAGAAATTCGACGATAATAATGAGACTTTGGATGCCATCCTTAATCAATCGAGGATAATACAATCTGGTTGAGAGATTGTGAAGGCTGAAAAAGAAGCTCTTGAATTAGAAGTTGGAAGATTGAAAGTCAATTAAGAGTTCTCAAAGGTAAGGAAAAAGATGTTGGATGTAATCGCTGTAAGCCTGATGATCATCCAGCTGACCACCTCGAACTCGCCGAACCATCTTGCTCCACTATCGCATACAAATCTGAAAGCCTTATGGTGATAAAACAGGGCTTGGATTTGGAACTCAACAATCCAAAAGAGTGGATCCAAAGAAGGTTATCGAACCTAGCACCGAGGTGGTCCTAAGTTTGTACCAAAGACAAGATCCAACTCCAAGTAAGATTGCCGAGGCAAGAAAACCTACTGAGAATACTTCAAGGAAGCAAAATCAGAAGTGATAGAAGTCAACAGCTCCTAACAAAAAGAACAAATCTAAAAATAGGACTGCTGGACCATCTTGACCTCATCGATAGCGGACTGCTACCAAGTCTCATTGGACCACAAAAAGGTAAAGGTCAGAAATATTCCAAAGATAAGAATTCCAAATCTAAAAATGTTAATCATTCAAGGATACTTATCTCGTGGGGAAAGGTAGACTGCTCCCTACGATGATGATTGGAATATTCCTCGCACTCTCTTGATAGAAACAATGAGTATGACCATGCTTGCTAGGGTAAAACCTAAGCAATGGAATCAAAGAAAGGACTCATGAGGACTTATAAAAGGCCTCAAAGCAGGGGACCTCAAAGAGACTTCATATTACAGTACATGCTTTAATAGACAACAAACAAATGGTTATACTAATGCTTCTAACACCAAAAGTCACTTCAAACAAGATTATAAACCAAAAGGCCGAGAAAACATATGTGAATCCTACACAACCTATCAGAAGAACTTATGGATGTGTGGAATACATGTATGAACCAAAGTATGACACTTTTAGGAGAAGGCCTTATGGAAACTTACCAAAAGTCATGCTTACTACTGACCACTATGGACCCAAACAGGTTTGGGTACCTAAAATGTATTAACTTTGTTTTGTAGGGTGTCTGGTACTTTGACAGTGGATGTTCCAGACATATGACAAAGAATAAGCACCGTTTATTAAACTTTGTGGCAAAAGATGGTCCAATGGTGAATTTTGGCAACAAGAATACACCTGGATACACAAGAGGATATGGCACACTTATGAGAAATGGACTTACAATCAAGAATGTTGCATATGTGGAAGGACTGGACTACAACTTGCTGAGCACTGGACAATTCTGTGACATGGGATACAAGGTCACTTTTGACAAAAACAACTGTATTGTCATTAGTGAAAGAGGTGATCAAGTTGTACTTGCTGGTAGAAGACAACAAAACATGTATGTTGTGGAATTGTCTACTGCAGTTCCAGAAACCTGCCTGATTGTGCATACTAAGTCTGAACTCAATTGGTTATGGCACAAGAAGTTGAATCATTTGAACTTTGATGATATCAATCAGTTGGTGAAGAAGAAGCTGGTGATTGGTTTACCTGAGATCACATTCAAGAAGGATTCTATATGTGATGCATTTCAGCAGGGTAAACAGATAAAGTCAAGCTTCAAGTCAAAATCTAAACAATCAACTAATAGAGTGTTGGAGCTGATGCATATGGATCTTTTTGGACCAATAACTCCAACAAGTGTAACTGGAAAGAAATACACTTTAGTGGTTGTGGATGATTATTCAAGGTACACTTGGGTGGTTTTTATGAACAAGAAAAGTGAAACACTCAAAAGCATGCCTAATCTCTTAAAGAGATTACAAAATGAGAAAAGTTTAACAATAATAAAAATAAGATCGATCGAGTAATCGAATTTCTCAACAAAGTTATAAGAGAATATCGTGAATGAATGGTGTACTACATCAACTTGTCATTGCCAGTACACCTCAAAGAAAATGGGGTTCTTTGAAAGAAGAAACAGGACTTTAAAGGAAGCAGAAGGACAATGATATGTGAAGCATTGCTAGTTGAAAGATATTGGGTGAAGCAATTAATACAAAGATGCTATACACAAAACAGAACATCGATGAACAAGAAGTCAAGAAGACACCTTATGAGATTTGGAATGGAAGGAAACCAAATATATCCTATTTCCATCCATTTGGAAGCAAGTGTTTTATCCTAAATCACAAGGTTCATTTGAAGACATTCCAACCAAAGTCGATGAAGGGATTTTCTTGGGATATTCTTCAATCAAGAAGGCATTGAGGTAATTGAACAAGAGGTCATCAAAACATGAAGAAACAATCCATGTTGTGTTTGATTAACCTAAGTTCACCGGTATGGAAGATGAAGATTGTGAACTCTTTGAGAATCAACAAGTCACCGATCCAGATTGTGTTGAAGTTTTAGAAAGATTCAATGACTTAAAAGTTTCGACATCGCTTCATGCTTGAACACCTCTTTGGTGACATTACGATGCAACAATCGAAGCAATTCAAGGATCTCACTGAACCCCCTGTTGTTGAAGAAGCTACAGAGACCCTACCAAGATGAGGTTCCTGATAATCAAACTAACCAGAATCCACTATGGTTAAGGAATCACCCTGCTGAACAAGTTATTGGCAATGTACAGCAAGGTGTAAGGACTAGAAGACAACTGGAAGCTATGTTTACTTGTTTTCTATCTCAAATGGAACCAAAAGTTGTTGAAGAAGCAATTTCAGATCCAGATTGGATAATAGCTATGCAAGAAGAATTGAATGAATTTGAAAGAAATCAAGTTTGGACACTAGATGAAAGGCCAAGTCATGCAAATATCATTGGTACTAAGTGGGTATACAGAAATAAACTTGATGAATCTGGTACCATTGTAAGGAATAAGGCCAGACTAGTTGCAAAAGGCTATTCTCAAGCAGAAGGAATAGATTTTGATGAGACTTATGCACCTGTTGCAAGATTGGAAGCTATCAGATTATTCTTGGCACATGCTGCATATAAGAACTTTAAAGTATATCAAATGGATGTCAAAAGTGCATTTCTAAATGGCATTCTAGAGGAGGAAGTGTATGTACAGCAACCTCCTGGTTTTGAAGTTAAAGATCAAGAAGATAAAGTGTATAGACTCAACAAAGCACTTTATGGATTGAAACAAGCACCAAGAGCATGGTATGAGACTCTATCTCAATTCTTGGTGGACAATGGTTTTACAAAAGGCACCATTGACAAGACACTTTTCGTAATCGTTGAAAGGAACAAAGACCCTACCTGCACAGATTTATGTGGATGACATAATATTTGGTTCTGAAAATGATTTACTTTGTGAAGAGTTTGTGAATCTAATGAAGAGTAAATTCCAAATGAGTATGATGGGAGAGATGAACTACTTTTTGGGATTGCAAGTTAAACAGATGAAAGATGGAATCTTCATTCATCAAACCAAGTACACCAAGGAGTTGCTGAAGAAGTTTGGTATGGAAAACAGCACTAAGATATCAACTCCAATGAGTACAAACATCATATTGGATGAAGATAAAGAAGGCAAAGATGTTGATCAGACTTTATACGAGATGATGATAGGCGTCTGCATGTACTTATCGCCAAAGAGACTGATATATCCTTTGCTGTAGGTGTTTGTGCAAGATTTCAATCTAAACCTAAAGAAAGTCATTTAGGTGTAGTCAAGAGAGTTCTCAAGTACCTAAAGGAGACTTTGGGAGTAGGGATATGGTATTCCAAGGATGGAAGCTTCAAAGTTATATCCTACTCAGATTCTAATTATGCTGGATGCAAAATTGATAGAAAAAGCACTACAGGAACTTGTCAGTTAATGGGAAGTAGACTGGTCTCCTGGTTTAGTAAAAAACAAAATTCAATATCAACTTCCACTGCTGAAGCTGAATATATAGCTGCTGGAAGTTGTTGTGCATAAGTACTATGGCTAAGACAACAATTAAGGGATTATGGAATTGAAGAAAAGGAAATTCCAATTATGTGTGACAACACAAGTGCAATTGCAATCACAGAAAATCATGTTTTGCACTCAAGAACCAAGCACATTGATGTGAGACATCATTTTATAAGAGATCATGTTGAAAAGAAAGATGTGGTGGTTCTATATATCCCTACTGAAAATCAACCGGCTGATATTTTCACTAAACCACTTGATAGTGAAAGATTTTCCAAATGAAGGACTGAACTTGGAATTATAAAAGTTGACTGATATTCAGCAATGTACTGGAATTCACCAAGGGGATTAGTCTTTTTGCTATGTTGGGTGAGCTCACTTAGCAGATTAGTCATTGGTATCAACAATTCCATGTACTTATGTTTGGACAATTGAGCAAATGAGGTTGCCAAGGGGATTGGTCTTTGTCATGTTGGGTGAGCTCACTTGACAGATCAGTCATTGGTATTAAACTTCATCTTGTATTATCAATTGAACAAAACTAGAAGAAATCAAGGATCAGCAGAGTCACTTTGTCAGCAGGCTGATGAAGCATCTTTATCAGCAGACTGCTGAGCCAACCCTACTGAGGACAACCCTGCTGAATGGAACGTTATTCAGTCTTACTAAAGTCAAAAAGCAGTTTGGCGGGATATTTATCCTATCCTTTATTACCTTAGTTAACACGATCCAACGGTTACAAAGCGTTATGGAGGAGTTATGGAACACGTGTCAAGACAGAATTCACTCAGATTAATCGTGGTTGACATGGATGTATGTGCACTGACAGTTACAACTACCGTCTATCTATTTATACAGACCTACACTCAGCAGACCTTCTCTACTTGCCAAATCTCAGATTCATATCTCTGTTTTTACACTGTGTGAACACAGATTTACAATCTATCTTCTTCATCTTTTATTTCTCTTAACAATGGCGGAAAAGATTGATGTCCATATTGAATCAAGCCAAAGTGTTAGAGGCTTCGTTGTTGATGCAAACAAAACAGATTCGGCCATCAACATTGGTCGAAGAATAAGGAGGTTTGCAGGATTGGAAAACATACTCAATATAAGATTGGAAACAATATCATACACAAATGTTATTGATTTTTGGAAAAACATGGTTGTGGAAGAAGGAAGTGAAGCATTCAAGACAACTGTGAATGCTGAGGAGATTGAAGTTTCCCCTAGTCTACTGAGGGAAGTTTTTGGTTTTGAAGAAGTGGTAGATGCACCAATAAATCCTGAAGCAATGGGATTATCCAAGATGGATTTTATTGACAAAATCAAAACAAATGCAGCCACCAAATCCATTCCAGGCATCAATTGCAGACATATTGGGAATGAGTACAGTCTGCTGAGCAAACTCATTGCAAAGAACATACATGGACTGGTTGGAAGTATGGACACTCTATCAGGACCCAAGATAGAGCTGATGATGATCATTTGCAGAAGCATGAAGTTTGATTGGGCTGGTTACTTCATTCATTACATGAAGAAGGTAGCCAAGGAAGAAAAAGATGGAAAAAGGAAATCCAAGGCCTTGCCCTTAGGATTAATGGTTCAGACCCTGCTGAATCACTTGAAGGTTCCTGATATTGAACCTGAGAAGATTAATCATTCTAGATACAAGAAGGAAATTGATTATGCTATTCCTGGTCTAGATGATGATGAAGATGTTGCTGACCCTGCTGCTGATGGTGATAGTGATGGAGATGATGGTGATGCTGGTGGTGAGCAGGTCAAGCAAACTAAGAAGAAATCTACTAAACCTGCTGCACCAAAGAAGACCACTGAGAAAAGAAAGGCTGTAGATACAAGGAAGATCACTGAGATCTTAATGCCTAAGAAGACAAAGAAGCAAACAAAGACAGATCATTGTGTCTCACGAGGTCCAAATTTGAATTTGAAGGTACTGACCTGCTTTGTTCTTTGCAAGAAGAAGAACTGTTGTTGAGATATTAAGGGAACAACAGATGGAAGCCAAGATGAGAAGAGGAAGTCTACTGTGGTTGAAAAGATGATGAGCCACTTTCCAAGAGAAGAAAAGAAATTATCCACAAAAAGAAACATGGAAAGGGAAAAGAATTGAAAAACTTGGAGGCACAAAGATTCCAAGAAGAAGCATCGAGTAGAAGAGAGGAAGAAGAGGCTATTGAGGCTGAGCCCTTAACTATCATCAAGCCTGTGGAAATTACTGACTCCTCACCAGAAAAGGTTGTTAAGCCTCATCGATAGTGAAACAGTTGTTGTTGAACAATCTGTTGAAGAATCACAAGCATCCTCTTGCACCAAAGCCTGTTCGCAAACTGCTCAATCTCATCAAGCCGCATTACAGTTGTTGTTGAGCAATCTGTTGGAGATATACAGCAGTTTCCTGACCCTGAGCCTTCAGTAGTATCTATCAAGACCCACAACAAACTCATCAACCTGAACTCTTTGTGGTAGTTGAAGAATTGGTTGAAGACCACAAAGTGTTGCAAGAACTCGGGGGAGAGCGCGATCTGCTTTGCTAACCTGGCCGATGAGCATGTAAGTCAGGGGGAACCAAGTATTGTCCAGATGGAGGTAGTAGGGACAAACATCCAACCTGAGCAACCTACTAGCCTTGAGCTATCTGTGGAAGAGACATTACATTTACTTGTAGAGGCTTTTGGAGGTCTACAAGGTACTGAAACAGCTCTCAAAAGATCATACTTACCTTATGAAAAACATGAGAAGAAGAAGAAAGAAGGGTATGTTGATCCAAAACTCCTGCTGGTGGCTGATTACTTTAAATGGAAGTTTGGATTTTATAAGAGACAGAAACCAGCTGCAGAACCTATGACATATTTTGAAGAATGGGTTTTTGAGAAATTAGGAGTGGAGAGTCTGCTGGATCTGATTGATACCTCCCTGCTGCAATCAAGGTTGATGGATCTGTTTGATGAACAACAGAAATAGGAGGGTATCAAATTCAGGGATCCAAGAGGAGATAATGATGATTCTTCATCATCAGATTCTGATGATAATCATCCATCTGGTCCAGGAGAAACCAGTAGGATTGCAATGATCATTGACCCTACCGTAAAGCGCGCCTCATCGGTCTTTGGAGAGTCTCTTGAGAGACAAAGAAAAGCTGGACAGATAAATGAAGAAGAGGAAAATCTCACCATTGATGATATTGAGGCACAAATCAATGAGGGCATAGAGCTTGGTGCAAATAGAATGGTTGGTGAGATTGATCCATTTTTTGTTGAAGAACCTGCTGCTCATGTTGATGACCAGCAAACAGTGGATTCAAGTGATGAACGAGTTACTGATCATGTTGAGCCAAGTGCCGCTCGGAGGAATCAATTGTATATCAACACCGGATTGACATCAAGACACTTTAACCAAAGACTGAAATATTTTGAGAAGAATTGCGATATTAGGGAATTTCAACAAGAAAATATGGATATATTCCCGATCAAAGTTGTTGTGGCTCAATTTGTACAAGATCAAAGAACTGAAGAGGAGGTACAGGTTGCTGGGCTACAAACAGCACCTGCACAAAGGTTGGATCGGGAGGTGCAGTGCTGAGTCTCAAACAAAGACTGGACAAAGGTTGGAACCGCTTTTGGGTTTGGAGGAAACCCCTGTTCTTTGAAGAGGCTCTTTGTAGTGGAGCCTCTTTGGAGTTAAGACCACTAAAGGAAAGATGATCACAGATCAGCATTAATGAGGATGAGCAAACTTTGGACTATGACTTTAGTGATGAGGAGTTCCAAATGCCTGAAGAAGAAAATATTGATGTTGATCCCCCACAGGCATTTGTACCTATTTTTGAAGAACCAGCCATTGATCCTATCTTAGAAGAATATCAAGGACCTAATCCTGCTAGATTAGATAGGAGTTGGGCATTGGTTGTGAGCAATCAGAGGCCACAATACAATGTTGAGGAGCCTGTTAATGAGGCTACTGGTGGAAGAATGACTGGTGAGATACCAGTAGAAGTACTGAATGAGTTAAGGACTGTGAGGCATGATATGCAACAGTTAAGAACTCAACTGGATAGACAAGAAGAGAGATTTGAAGAACTGATGAAACTAGTGAAGGAAAACAGAAAATCTGCTGATACAGTTGCTTCAAACTTCACATCTACTCAAAATGCTGTGAATGATATGATACTAGATGTGAGGGGAATCAAGGTAGGAAACACAGCAAAAGAGAAGTTTCTGAAAGACCAACTTATATCCATCCATCGAAACATGACAAGCTTGTTTGAAGCACCTAAGCTCTCTTAAGGCTGGCTGGAACATCCCAACTTGCTGGATTGGATCCTAAAGTTACTGAAAAGATCAATCTACTGGAAGAGACCCTGCAATCAAGGACTACTGCAATTGATACCAGAACTGAGATTATGGAAGGACAACTGAATAATTTGGTAATCTCACAGGAGGGTGTTCATGGCCTAATGTCCCGGTTTGTTGATGATGTCACTAAGGGGGAAGATGGCCAAACAGCAGTAGCAAAAGAGGCTGCAAGACTCTTTGCAAAGAAAAGATGGGAGGATGAGACTAATGCTTACAGACAACCTGCACCTGGCAGAGTTCAACTTACTGATGATCTCCTCAGACAATACAAGAAAGAATACTATAACAGAAGGAAACCTTATCATGACAAGGGATATCATGAAGGTCTAAACTCTTTCTTGGGGTTAAAATTTTGGGAAGCAAGAGTATAAGCCTTAAGGGCAACTTACAGAGGTGGAAGAGGTGGAAGAAGTGGCAGAGGTGATAGGACTTTGCCTATCACAAAAGCAAAGGACTCACTTGATGAATTCAAGGAACTATATGTGAAATTTGGATTCAGAGTGAATCAAATTAATCTTTTCCTGCCTGAAGCATGGAAGTGGTGGAAAGAAGTAAATCCCTACATTGATTTCACTCTGATCGAAAATGAATGGATGAGGGACATGATATAAGTGTGGAAATATTACTCAGTGTGGAAATATTACTCAAGAGACTCACCTGCGAGGCTTCAACAGGTACTCAATGAGGGTGCTCAGCAGATTCCTGAGCCTTAGGATTTCGTGCATAATATTTTTGTACACTTTATTTAATTATAAACGACATATTAATTGTGATACATATAAACAATTAATATGTCAAACTCTAGTTTACTTTATGTCATAGACACAATTAATATGTCATAGACATAGCTTTTACTTTTACTTTTGCATGCTTGCCGCCCACATCTACATACTCAAGTGGCCGCCCAAGCTAGTGCTAGTCTCTCTCAATTGTATCTATTTATACACCTCTCATATCAATGAATAAGATAAGTTGAAGTTTACTCTTGTGTTAACACATTCTCAAACTTCCTTCATGGTAGCAGAGCCATTTGTGTTCTAACTTTTTCCGCTGCAAAACTCATATTTCTGAAGAATGTCTTCCACATCCGACATTACTTCAACCTCATGAGACTCTCAAGAGACCCAGGTGATCGAAATCTTGACAACTCCTCTTCTTATACAAATCATAGACTTGATGGTAACAACTATCTCATTATGGTCAAGGTCTATGAAAATGTACATTTCGGACAAAGTAAGATGGGATACTTGTGCGGAACAAAACACACACTCTTTGGCGACCTGGTTTTGAAGCATGGGACACAACAAATAATCAACTCATGACCATCCTCACGAGGTCAATGACAAAAGAGATAAGTGAAAACTTTATGATGTATGATCTTGCCAAAGAAATGCAGGATAATGCCGTAGATCTTTACTCAAGAAGGATAATACATCCGAGGTATATGAACTAAAGCTCAGATTCAAACTTGCGAGGCAGGGGATATGTCTCAGAACTCAATATTTCAATCAACTATCTAAGGCTTGGCAACACTTAGATATGTTAGAAACTCACTCATGGAATGATGTCAAAGATGCTTTGCTCTTTATAAAGACATCATAGAAAAGAAGAGAGTATTCGGGTTCCTCACCTGATCAATCCTACTCTTGATGATGTTAGGGAAGAATTCTTGCCACCAAACCTCTTCCAAATCTCAAATCCATGTTTGCTTTGGTCAAACATGAAGAAAGTAGGAGAAAAGTCATGCTTCAAATCCACTACTCGACAACCCTACTGAAGGTGCCGCCTCGCCGATCGCCGCCGTGGCTGCGAGGTTCTTTGAGACATACAAGAAGCCTCTTGAGAAAATCGAAAAGCGTTTCGTGATCACCGCAAACGCACAAATCACACCAAGGACAACTGCTGGAAGCTCCATGGCAAGCCTAACTCCTCAAAAACCTCAAAACCTATCAGGGAAAGTCAAGGCAGACACATCAGTGAGGAGGAGAATGACAACCAGATGAATGCTCAGTTTGCTGCATTCAAAGCTTTCCTGAATCAACAAAAGGAAGGTAGTCACTCTACTGATGTTGCTACTCATACTCATACAGGTAAATTCTACTCTTCTCTTAGCAATGAAACATGGATTGTTGATTCTGGGGCATCCTCCCATATGACCGTAATAAAACCTTATAACCAACTATATGCCTTGTCACCAAATTCATAACATTAAAACTGGCCGATGGATCTATCTCTCGTGCAAAAGGTGTTGGAAATGTTAAACTCACTAATAAGATATGCCTTCAGGATGTCCTATTTGTTCCAAACTTAGATCGCAATCTTATATCATCACAAGAGACTCACTAAAGATTTGAATTGGACTTGTTGTTTTTAAGGAAAATCGGTGCACCTTCCAGATCCTACTTCACGAGGAAGTGATTGGGAAGGCTAAACCTTATATTGGATTGTTTCTCGTCAACCTACTTGAAGACAAGATCAAGACTGAATCGCCTCAAAGAAATGCTCCCTGAACTTTAGACAATATCATGTTATGGCATTATAGATTAGGACATCCAAGTTTTGGTTACTTAAAATCTTTAACTCTGAATTGTTTAAAGGATGTAATCTGAATGACCTTCAATGTGATATTTGTCAATTTGCTAAACTTACAAAATCTGTGTATGCTAAGTTACCTCATTTGCATTCCTCACCCTTCACCTTAATACACAAAGTGATGTGTGGGGACCTACAGGGTGAAAAGTATAACAGGAAAAGGTGGTTTGTCACCTTTATTGATGATCATACCGGGGAACACTTGGGTTTTTAATGAAAGACAAATCTGAAGTTGGTCATATCTTTCAAGAGTTTTATCATATGGTCTCCACTCAATTTGATACTAAGGTCAAGATCTTAAAGACGATAATGCTCTAGAATACTATGAGTCTAATCTCAGTACCTTCTTGACAGAGAGAGAGAATTGTTCATATCAAGTAGTTGTGTGGAAACACCTCAAAGCAGAATGGGGTTCTTGAGAGAAAGAACAGCACCTCTTGGAGATGGCCAGATCAATCATGTTCACCACACATGTTCCTAAATATATGTGGGGTGAAGCTATACTTGATCGCAACTTATTTACTCAATAGACTTCCCAAAGCAGAGTGTTAGGTTTCAAAACTCCACTCCAAACCCTACCGACCACACACTCCTGCCATCATCTTGTTTCCCGATTGCCTCCAAAGATCTTTGGTTGTCTTGTGTTTGTGTATATCCATGCTCAACACGTATAAACTTGATCCTAAAGCTCACAAGTGCATTTTCCTAGGTTATGCAAAGGGCGAGAAAAAGGTTACAAGTGTTATTCCCTATTGAAAAGAAATTTTACAATTCTATGGATGTAAAATTCTTTGAAAAGACCCTTTATTACAAAGAACCTCTTGAGTCATTCATCGATGGAAACTGATTGAAATTGACCTAAACCCCTTCCCTCAAAGAACTCTTAACCTCGGAACCTCTCGATCCTCGTGAGATCGAACTTCAAGATACCCTCTTGACTCTCTCTGACCTCATACTTCTCAAAGAACCTCCTGAACAAGAGTCATCGACCCAGAGCTCTTGAACCGGAACCTCAAGCAATTTAATGAACCGTAGTCTCACTGGACCTCCGCTATCGACTCTCAAAGATCTGCTGAAGTGGATGACAGACCTATTGCTCTAAGGAAAGGGAAAAGATCATGCACTGATCATTCTATTCATTCTTATTTATCTTATGATCAGTTGTCTCCTGTCTTTGCCATGTTTACACAGGACCTGGACTCTCACTCTATCCCCAGAAATATTCAGGAGGCCCTTCAAAATGATAAGTGGAAGGCTCACATAAAAGCAGAGATGACCGCCTCCTGGATAATCATACTTGGGATCTCACAACTCTTCCAAAAGGCAAGAAGACAAATCATTTGCAAATGGTTATTCACTATCAAATACATCTGGCATGGCACTATTGACAAGTACAAAGCCAGATTGGTAGCCAGGGGATTCACTCAAACTTATGGCATTGACTATAAAGAAACTTTTGCACCAGTGGCAAAGCTCAACACTGTCAGGGTACTAATTTCTCTAGCTGTCCAACTTGACTGGCCTCTTCATCAATTGGATATCAAAAATGCTTTTCTAAATGGGGACCTTACTGAGGAGGTTTATATGACTATACCTCCTGGTTTTATCAATCCTCATACTCAAGGCAAGGTGTGCAAACTGAGGAAATCTCTATATGGCTCAAGCAATCACCAAGGGCATGGTTTGGAAAATTAACAACTGTGGTCAAAGTCTGCTGGATATCACCAATGCAATTACGATCACACAATGTTCATCAAGACAACCAACCGTAAGAGGTCTATTCTTATTGTCTATGTGGATGATATCATCCTTCATCGGAGATAACCTGCTGCGATCCAACACTTGAAAGAATTGCTTTGCAAAGGTATTTCGTGGTTAAAGACTTGGGTTTACTTAAGTATTTTCTTGGCATGGAAGTAGCTAGAAACAAACAAAGGAATCTCGAGTCTCCCAAAGGAAATATGTACTGGACTCGCTAAAAGAAATCGGCATCTTTGGGATGCAAACTCGTTGTATCCCCAGTGAGACCCAGGTCATACCTCGCTACATGGTGACATTCTTTGTCGAGGAAAGAACAATATCAAAGGCTTGTAGGCAAACTCATATACCTTTCTCACACAAGACCTGATATTGCATATGGGTCGATCTGGTCAGTCAATTCATGCATTGCCCTCTTGAGCAACATTGGGATGCAAAGTGAATAGATACCGAGGTATTTAAAATCCACTCCTGCCAAGGCCTGCACTTCACCAAGTCTCTGATAGATCAATCAAGGTCTACACCGATGCCGATTGGGCTGGATGTCACATTGACAGAGAGGTCTACCACAGCTATTGCTCATATATATGGGAACACAGTTTACTTGGAGGAGCAAGAAACAACCTCTCATGTCAAGAAGCGATCTTGAAGCCGAACTAAGGGCACTTGTACTTGGCATTTGTGAAGCTCTATGGCTAAAAAGGTACTGACTCGAACTTCAACAACAGACGACAACCTATCACACTCTGTTGTGATAATAATTCACCTTATGCATGGCGGAAGATCCATCCATCATGATAAAACCAAGCATGTGGACATTGTGAGACACTTTCGAAGGAGAAGATTGATGCCAAGATTATTCAACTCCGAAGATGTTCCTCAAAGATCGTCGAATCTCGATATTTCTTACCAAGGCTATTCCACCTCTTATGTTCAAGAGACTAAGTAGCAAACTAGGTTTGCATCAACATATACAACCAGTTTGAGGGGGTGTGGAAATATTACTCAGTGTGGAAATATTACTCAAGAGACTCACTCTTTGAGGCTTCAAAGGTAGGTACTCAGCAGGTGCTCAGCAGATTCCCGAGCCTTAGGATTTCGTGCATAATATTTTTGTACACTTTATTTAATTATAAACGACATATTAATTGTGATACATATAAACAATTAATATGTCAAACTCTAGTTTACTTTATGTCATAGACACAATTAATATGTCATAGACATAGCTTTTACTTTTACTTTTGCATGCTTGCCGCCCACATCTACATACTCAAGTGGCCGCCCAAGCTAGTGCTAGTCTCTCTCAATTGTATCTATTTATACACCTCTCATATCAATGAATAAGATAAGTTGAAGTTTACTCTTGTGTTAACACATTCTCAAACTTCCTTCAATAAGAAATCAGGGCCTACCAAGAACAAGTGGAGAAGGCCAGACAAGAAAGAGAAAGAAGACATTAGATCAAAGATACTTTAAGCGCATTATGTTTTTTTGATTCTAGATCATAATATCTTTGAACAAATGATTATAATGAAAGATGACTATATTTTTATGTTCTTATTTTTATCTTTTGCTTTGTCTTTGTTAGGTGAGGTAAGTGGCATCATCACCAAAAAGGGGGAAATTGTTGGACTTATTTCTATGTTTTGATGATGAGTGTCGACTAGTTTTGTTATAGTGCAAAGGCAAAAAGATGTCTAGATCAAATGTATAGGTTTATTAGAGTTTGATTTATGGATAGGTTTGATCAAACAAGCATCAGTAATGGTCACCGATTTATATCAATGATCGGTCCATATCGATGGGGTAGATAGGTCGATGACTAGTCTGGAACCTCTTGAAGACCGGTAATTGAGGCTCAAACTCGATTCTGTAAGGCTAAGGGATCAAACTTAGTAATTTAAGTCAAGGATATGGAATCGAAATTTAGGCAAGTCTGTGATGACCTAAATCGATTACATACACCTTGTGTAGAAGGTCTAAGTTCCATAAGTTGGATGATGTTTGGAACTTGGTTATTATTAAAGGTGTAATCTAACTTCACAAATAAAAGTTAGATAAAAGAAGTCAGCTGCATTGTATTTTATACACAGCAAATTGCAGTTCAGCAGACTGATATGTATCTCAGCAGACTGATGAACCTGCTGATAATATACCTCGGTTAATTCAAGATTATATTGGAAGATTACATGGATAAGGACAGCCAATTACCTCTGACTTGTCAAACAAATCAAAGGCTGAGATTAAAAGAACGTTGGGATGATTCAGATTTTTATCCAATGGTTATAAGTCAAAGGGTGGATAGACTGCACTGTCAAAAAGGAATTCTGACAGTGTCAGTCCTATGAATAGTGACAGAAAGCAAATCAGATGGGACAAAAACAAGGAACGGTTACATTTGAATTTCAAATACAAGTCACATGCATTCTTGCCTATAAATAGAGGACTTTCAACTCAGAAACAAGATGATGAAAACTGATAAACTTTGAAGAGATATTTTACTGAGCTGAAAAACACCCTGCTGAACTTACTGAACTTAAAGCTACCGATCCGAGAAATTCTTCAAGTGTATTCTCGCATTCAAGCCACATCAAGTATACACACTTGAAGACCGCAAGTGCGATTATATCATCCTAATCAAGTCGCCGCAAATCAATCATTTATTTGATTCAATCTTTATTTTATAAAGAACTCAATGAAGACAGTGAAGCACGCTTGTGTGAAAGATCGTTGTTTGTGGTGGAGCGGTGAAGAGGCAATCCTACCCTTCAAGGACCAAAGGAAGACTCGGGAGCAAAGAATCCTACTGCTCCCGAGCCAGCTTGTGAAGCTATAGTTATTGGTGAAGGACAAGCAACTTCGGAATCTTTGTAATGACCTTCATCAAAGATCTCTAGTGAATTTCCTCCAACATCACGGAGAAGAGTGGACTCGACAGATTACACCACCTGAACCACTATAAAATCTCGCTTACTTACTTTCAAAGATTTACATTCTCGCACTTAGTTTATTTTACACATCAACCTCACGAATCTAGCAAATCAAAATCACACACTTACACTCATGAGTTTCTAATACTTAGTATCATATTTAACAACAAGTATCAAGGCTTAATTTTGATATAATTCATTGCACAAATTCAAAAACTCAACTATCAAGAGACTCACATTTTATCGGCCAAAGCTCTTGAGGTATCAAGCAGACTATCAAGTATCGCAGATTCTTTGAAGTTGAAGAATTTGTTAACTCCAAAGTTTTAAGTGTTAAGTTTATTCACCCCCCCTCTAAACTTAACCAAAGCCTTTTCAAGGGACCAACACAGAACGCCGAAACATTTGTTCAAGGAATTTCTCTTCTCGGAGGTCAGACTGGAGGATTGCCTCGTTGCACGTTATTTCCCTCCATCTTCTACCTGTCGAGAGCCCCATGAGCAACCAGCTTTTCAATTTCCCTTTTCATTATGCGGCAGGAGTTCGTGTCATGCCTATGGTCTTTGCGATATTCACAGTATTTGGTCATATCACGCTCTCCCCACGGGTCTGGTCTCATCGGTCGGGGACTAGGCAGATCATCCTTTACCTCGTGCATAATTTCCTCTATGGAATGAGTGTGCAGCATGTATTGATCCTCTTTGAACTTTTCAGGATTTTTGATCTTCTGATTCTGACTAGCACGCTCTTTTGGCGGATTGGACTCAGCTTTATCTTTCCGCCCGAATAATGGTAATGACGGGCGGCTTCAAAAGTACTCCATTTCCTGGCCAGGGATAACATTTCTCGCAGGTTGTCTGGCCACCTGATCATTAACTCAGCTTTGAGCGAGCCCTTTGATAGGCCGCTCTAAAAGCAAGTCATAACCATGTTGTAAGTGAGGCCCATCATCTGATTATAAACCTTGACGAATCTATCGTAATAGCTTTGAGTCGATTCGATAACCTATTGTCAAACTTCATAAAGGTCGGCTTGAGTTTTCTTCGGCTTACCAGCCGATTCGAATTCAATAATGAATTTGGCTTGAAGGTCAGCCCAGGAGTTGATCGATCGTGGTGGCAAATTCCTGATCCACGAAGCCACATTGAATTGCATTACGCCGACAAAGGCGATGCACCATGTGGCCTGGCTCTTAGTGACCAAAGAGGCCTTACTCTAAAAAGATGAGTGCCAGTCATAAAGACAGGTCACCCCTGGATAACATTGGAAGTTGGGGTAGTGGACCCCTTCAAGTGCCTCTTCTAGAATCTAGTTGGTGAGCATGCTCATTCCTTACATGGGGTTATCCTCATTGGTGACCTTTCCTTTTCGGATCTCGTCAACCTATTTTCTGATCTAGGCGGCCTCGTCAAGGAGAGAGGCCAGGCAGAATGTTTAGAAACGTTTTCCGACTGAGACCTTTCGGACCGATGATATGACTCACCTTGTCGCTCCCCTAACCTTGCCTTCACATTATGGGTGGGGTGATTGAACCTCGATTTTCTCGTTCCGGTGCTACGATAAATTTGCTGCGTACGAGTTCGGGCGGGCGAGAGCAGACTTTCTCTCCAGAGTTCGCCCAGAAGCTAAATGGTCACTTTGTTCCCTGTCAGAGCGATGATAAGAAGTGTTATGTGATGGGACCGGAAGGCCTGCATATTTGCTGATGGTAAGCGACCTTATTGGAGGAACGAATTCACTTATTGAGAGGGTCGGCCTCCCCATGGCCAGGTGTTCCTGATTCACTCGGTTGATTATCTATATGTAGTTGGCCACGCCTTGGCATGGAACTCATCGTATGATTCTTTCTCCACGGGAGGTGCAGAATGTGAGCGAGCTAGACGGGACGTTCCGGCCGTGTATTTTACCTTGTCCTATCTGGTAGCGGCAGGTAGGGCCTCTTTAGACTTGGCCCTTTCATCAAGAAACAACATGATATCAGGTTGGGCTAGATCCCTTGTTGTTGGAGGTGACATGATGTTCAGTTCGACTTGAGAGCGGTGTGTTGGAGCGTTGTGACCAGATTTTCTGGCCGGGAGAGGGAGGCCATCGAATAGAGGAGCTCCTGCAGATCTAGTTTGAGACATGAAGAGGCCGATGAAGGTTTGAAAAATATGCCGTAGAACGATGAAGATCCAACATAGATCTAGGGATTAGAGGAGAAAACGACGAAGATCTGGTGAATCTGTGGAAGATTCGAATGGAAATCTCTAAATCTAGAAGTTCTCGGGCGGAAAACAAAAAAGTGGTTGTTTTACCCCACCTAAAAATGTTTTGTAGGAGGTGGATCTGACCGAAAAAATGATCGGAATCGTAAGTTCCTAGTAACGGAGCGAGCCGATATTGTCGGAAATATCACAAACGGGTTTGGTTGATTTTTGCAGTAGATATTTGGCAGAAGTGTATGATTTTTCAGGTGAAACATGGTGGTTCGTATGACAATATGAAGAAAATGTAATGACAATAAAGTTGTAAATGGGTGAGCTCAACTGTTGACAAATTGGCAAATGTTGTCTGTTTGTATTAAATATCAGATATTCGATGTCCATTTCAGGGTACAATGCTACTATTTATAGGGACTGGGAGATTTCAGTTACAAAGAGTAATTAGCACGTAATAAACGTGACTAACTACATGGCTGACGTGGTAGCATTTGATTGGGTGAGCTCGCGGTAACCGCCATGGGTTCCTTGCTTGTAACCGTTGTGTATTAACTCCTGTTACCTAGTCAAGCAGGCTAGGTCCGAATCGACGGATCGTGGAGCTTGGAGGGAAGTAGATCGCCCTCAATGCTTATGTCGACCAAGATAGGCGGGTCAAGGCTTTGCTTGATCGGCTCATTGCCTCGCTAATGATGAGTATCGTAGAGGCGAAAGGCGAGCTGGATATAACTCAGCCCAGTCTGGCTTATGAATGTGCGAACTGATTGGACTGAGAACTCTATTCATATGGGCCCACGTGCATGCCCAATGTGAATCTGCGGGCTCTTTTCCGGGCTCGTCGTATCATCAGCCACGTATGATTATCTCCACTTAAACCATGTTAATTCCACGTATGATCCACCAGAGAAATCTTTCCGGTGAACACTAACGGAAATGGCGGCAACGAACCTAGCTCGTATATTCCCATCCTCTTCTGCAACTCCATTCATTCAATAATCTTCCTCATGTAACCCCTTCTCTCCATTGCTTCAAATTGATTACTATAACTCCGGTATTGAAATTAACACGCCTTCCGATTCGCGAACATTAACGAAATCGAAGGATTAGACCAAAACGTCAGCGTAAAGTACGACGTGAAATTTGCGTTGCAGTATTCCGGTGTAGCTAGCATTGATTCTTCACCCAAGGGCGTCAACACTAACTTCGAAGTATAATGTCGATTTTATATGAGAAATGAAATTATACGTGGTTATCAGGTCGGATTCAACGTTTAGCCGACGTTAACTTAGACGACTAATTAGGTAATCGTCCTAAATTGAAACAAAACACAATCTTAGGGCATTCGTAGCAGAAACCCAATATGCTACTCTATTCCTAAAATGAAGATAAAAAATAGAGTTTACCCCAAATAGCTCACACGTACAACAGAGTTTCTATCCCTATTTATTTTTAGGGATATGAACAGTGTATCCCTATTTGTGATGATGCACTATTTACGTCCCTAACTATATTTAATTATTAAAAATTATAGGGATAAGGGATGCTGCTGGAGTGAAATAATTAATATTTAATGTGTATCAAAGAGTTGTTAGGTAGAATATATATTATTTAATAGTATTTGAAAATGTTATAGGGATAAAGATAGAGATACAGCTATGGAGTATTTTGAATTGAAATGTTGTAAAATAAGAATATGTATTATTTTATATTATTTTAGGAATAAAAAATAATGCATCTGATGTGATGTGGATGCCTTTAGGAACTAAAAATGTAAAAATATGAGAGTTATTTTTTAGTCAAAGCTAAAATATGAGAGACTAAAAGTGTCAATATTTTTTTTTTGGTACCTTTATCTTTCTTTTTAAAATAAAATATGTAATTTTCTAAATAATCTTTATCCTATGTCACTGTCACATTAAACAAACTTTTGAAAAACATGTGACTATTTTTAATAAGAATCTCGGACTTACAAGAGCATATATTATTAAATATATATTAAAGAGAAGCGTTTATGCATGCCCCATTAGTTTGGTTATTTGTTTGCTGCCTCCTCTGTAGACGTGGGCGGTTCCGGTTCAAAATCCGGGTCGGACCCAGCGGTTCCTGTCTAAACCGCGGCCCACGGGTCCACTAAACCGACTGCTCTTCTGCTTCTACCTTAGGTTTAGTTTTCATTTCACTCGACTTCGCCCAAGACGGAACCGGCGGTTCAAGAATCGGACGGAAAATCGCAATCGAATCGCCGAACCGCCCGGATGACCCGGAACCGAAGGTTTTTTATTTTTTTATTTATTTTTTATTTTTTTTCCCTCCAATTCGACCACATTCCAAGTTTCCAACGTATATATATTCAAAAAATTTGAATAAATTTTATTTTATTCAGTGTATTAGTATTAGACTATTAGTATGGTGTTAAGTAATGTGTATCAACTATCAAGTGAATCAAGCTTGTCGTGACTACTGTCATTGATGTATTGTTCAATTATTTAATGTGTTGTTTAATAAAACAACTTTTATATACATTTTGCCTCGATTCATTAAGATATGAAATTAACTTATATACATAATATTATAAGTATAAATCATCGTAATCACTATATGAAATATAAGTTTAATTTACTTACAAATCAATCATAAAAAATAAACAATTAGAAAACTATATTCTTTAGTTTACTTACAAATTATCTAAAATATAAGTTATGAAATTAAATATTATATATAGATATGAAATTAAATATTATACAAGCCATGTGTTTTTTTTTAAACATAGTAATGAAATTAAATATTATATATACTTTAATAACCAATTAGAATTTATTATTAATTTTAACGTAAGCTATACGAATTTTGTAAAAAAAATTGATTTTTTTGGAACCGTGATCAGAACCGTAATCGGAACCGTGATCTGAACCGTCTGGACCAGGAAACCGCCAAGACCCGAACCCGGACCGGGGAACCGTCAAACCCACAGGTTCCCGGGAACCTGATAGAAATTGAAACCGGCGGTTCCGGTTTCATTTGGACCCGAAACCGGAGGGTCGTGGCAGAGACCCGGAACCGGCCCAAAACTGGTCACGTCTACTCCTTTGTCAAACTTTTTTTTCTTTTTATTTTTTTGGGTAAAAGACCTTTTGCCTCCCTGTGGTTTGTCAATTGAAACTTTTGGTCCCCTGTGGTTTAAAAATATACTTTTTACCCCCTTGAGGTTTTTCACAAACCATCAAATAACAATTCCGGCAAATACTAGAGAATATTCCGTCGAAATATTCTTAAATTTTTTGTTTTTCCTGTTTTGGCCTTGTTTTCTAATTATCCAAATCATCTGAATTCATTTCTCATCATAAAAAATAAAATAAAATAAAATAAAAACTCGGATAATTTGGAAAATTATATCCGAAAGACTCTAACCAAGACTTACAATCTCTTTTGAGTGGGTAATTGAAGCCTTCTCGAGTTCTCCTCACTTAAACTAAGACGCCTTACTTTATTCACCAACTTGTAGCCAAGCGGCAAGCCCTCCTTTTCCTTTTCCAAAGATGAATAGCAATCAAACTATTGTATTCGAGTCGCAATTTGATGATGCTTCAGATCCGCATCATCATCTTCAACGCCTTCATCCGATCCTTCTTCATCCTCCTGATCATCCTGCTAGGAGATGTAGTAAGCATTTGACCAAAGTAAACAAGGGGAACATGAAAAAGGTACATAATCTGAACAAGTAGCAAAATATTTCAGCCACACTTTGATGTCGATAATCTTCGCTTTCAGATCCGATATCTCCTTTCCCCAAGGCCCTTCCTCCATTGAATCTTTCTCACATTCAAGTCATTCTTATCCGTGTCGACATCTTTACCCTCTAAATACTCTTTGGGTGGTTTCGTTGATATGATTACCCTTTTTTTCAAGGTTTCTGCTGCGTTTTCCGGCGATTTTGAAGTTTCAGGGACCTTCAAACATTTTTTCATACGTTTTCTCCGATCAACGCTTTTGGCATTTCTAATTATCTCTTTTTCTCGATTGGAATTGAACAGAATCGAGTTGCAGAAACGATTCGAGAAAGAGATTGATCGGTTTGCAGTTCGAATTAAGAAAATGAAAGAGAGTAGAATCGAGCAAAATGAAGATCAGTAAAAGTGGAAGAACAAGCGGAGGAAATCCTGTTTTTTCTTTGCTTTCGTTTCTTTCTCGCCGGATTCTGCACCTCCACGCTCTTATCTATACAGGTCCTGATTCCTTTTGCGCAATTTTTTGAATTGTTTGTTCCGATCGTTTTGCTTATTGATTGTTGTTTGAGGAATGTACATTGGGATCAATTGACTTTGAATCCTCGAATTAAACTAGAGGCATTGAAGACGGCAGTGGAAGTTGAGGAGGAGGAGAAGAGAAAACATTTCGTCCATTTACACATGCGTTTCCGGCGAGGATATTACGATTATTTGGATAATAAGAAAATAAGGGCAAAAAGGGAAAAACAAGAAATTTAAGAATATTCCGACAGAATATTCTCTAGTATTTGCCGGAATTGTTATTTGACGGTTTGTGAAAATCCTGAAAGGAGTAAAGAGTATATTCTTAAACCACATGGGACCAAATGCTTCGGTTGACGAACCACAGGAAGGCAAAAGGTATTTTACCCTTATTTTTTTTGGTCTGCAAATCACTACCACCCCTTGAATTCTGTAAAAAAAAAAAAGGGGCTTAAGTTTATATAGTACTCTCTCAAAAGTTTCTTTCCTATATAGATTTTCCACACAAGTTTATATCTTATATAGTCTTCACCCATCTCTTCCTTAAAAAAAACAATGAAGTTCCTAAAATACCCTTTATAAAAACAAAAAGAAAAACAATATTTGGGGAATGGGAGAATGAATCGGATGGGTTGTTGTTGCTGTTGCTCCTCCAAATTGAAAGCAGTTTTCTTTCTCTAATTTTGCTCTTGATTCCTTAAGGAATTGATTTTTTTATTTTTATTTTATATTAAGGAACACAGAAAAATTGTGAGTGATGGGAAAGCATGGACCTTGCTGTCATTGTGGTGCTACAAGTGAGGTTTCTTCCATTTTTTCATTGAATGGAACAATTTTTTTTTTCTTTTTGGAAAACTATTCAGTTTGCAATCAAAGTGAATGCTTTTCTTTGCCTGGTAATCTTTGAAATCTAATGTGATTTTGATCCTTCGTGCTTTTAATCATGAACTTGAATAACAAAATGCTAGTTCATTTCGAATGAACTCAAATGTAATTCATGTGCAGTATATGGTTTCAAAACTTCCTCTTTTTCTTGTCCCTTGTCGATGAGAGTCATGAAATGGTTTATTTTCTTTCATTTTCATCATTTCTCGCATTTCCGTCAATTCCTTTTTTAGTCTTATGCATTGCCTCTTGAGTCTTGACTGAATTCAACAATGTATGTCAAATGTAATTCATGTGCAGTATATGTGTTTTGTCTAATACTTTTCTAGGCTTCAATTTTACTCATTTTTCTCAGTAGATATAAAAAGGCAATTTTGAAGGATGTATATAACAATCTCAGGCAACATTTTTCCGTTTCTACAGACTTACTTCGACGAATTCAAGGAACTTTTAATGCTGGGCATCATTATCAAGCTGTAGAAATGGTGAGACTACGAAGGTAGTGCAGCAACTAACAGCCACGGTCTGATTTGATTCGCTTGCAATGCTGAATTCTTTCAAACTTCTTCAAATCAAAACCAGAAAGAGACAGCTAAAAAATCACAGCAGTCAAAATTCAAAAGAATCGACTTGTTTTCACCAGCTTTACATAAAATCAACATAGTGGAATGAACTGTAATAAATTGCTATCGTGATATTATGTTTAATCAACCCTGATCACAGTAATTGCCTTGATCGAACCTCGATCTAACATCTTATTATGTGCAATCAACCCTCATCACAGTAATCGCCTTGATCGAACCTCGATCTAACATCTTATTATGTGCAATCATCCTGATAACAGTAATCGCCTTGATCGAACCTCGATCTAACATCTTATTATATGCAATCAACCCTGATCACAGTAATCGCCTTGATCGAACCTCGATCTATCATGACATTATGTGTAATCAACCCTGATCACAATAATCGTCTTGATCGAACCTCGATCTATCGTGACATTATGTGTAATCAACCCTGATCACAGTAATCGCCTTGATCGAACCTCGATCTAACATCTTATTATGTGCAATCAACCCTGATCACAGTAATCTCCTTGATCGAACCTCGATTTAACATCTTATTATGTGCAATCATCCTGATCACAGTAATCGCCTTGATCGAACCTCGATCTAACATCTTATTATGTGCAATCAACCATGATCACAGTAATCGCCTTGATAGAACCTCGATCTATCGTGACATTATGTGTAATCAACCCTGATCACAGTAATCGCCTTGATGGAACCTCGATCTATCTTGACATTATGTGTAATCAACCCTGATCACAGTAATCGCCTTGATCGAACCTCGATCTATCGTGACATTATGTGTAATCAACCCTGATCACAGTAATCGCCTTGATCGAACCTCGATCTAACATCTTATTATGTGCAATCATCCTGATCACAGTAATCGCCTTGGTCGAACCTCGATCTAACATCTTATTATGTGCAATCAACCCTGATCACAGTAATCGCCTTGATCGAACCTCGATCTAACATCTTATTATGTGCAATCAACCCTGATCACAGTAATCAACATGATCGAACCTCGATCTATCGTGACATTATGTGTAATCAACCCTGATCACAATAATCGCCTTGATCAAACCTCGATCTATCGTGACATTATGTGTAATCAACCTTGATCACAGTGATCGCCTTGATTCAACCTCGATCTAACATCTTATTATGTGCAATCATCCTGATCACAGTAATCGCCTTGATCGAACCTCGATCTAACATCTTATTATGTGCAATCAACCCTGATCACAGTAATCAACATGATCGAACATCGATCTATCGTGACATTATGTGTAATCAACCTCGATCACAGTAATCAACATGATCGAACCTCGATCTATCATGACATTATGTGTAATCAACCCCGATCACAGTAATCAACATGATCGAACCTCGATCTATCGTGACATTATGTGTAATCAACCCCGATCACAGTAATCGCCTTGATCGAACCTCGATCTAACATCTTATTATGTGTAGTAGGTAGTACCTTAAGCTTCATATGAAGAATCTAAGCATGCAGTAGGGCTTTGTCATAATTTTTTCTTAAATTAAGAGTTTGTTTAGTTATAAAGAAGCTTGTATAACCACCATTCTTCAATATAAAGTTTTCTCAGATGTGATGTTCTGACAACTTTTCCATGAATTTAGATCTCATCGCTCAAAGATGAAAGATCATATTTTGTGGTATATCTTGAGCAAAAACCATGATGGCACGCCTTGGCAAAAAGATGTGGTTTGATTCTTAGACTCACCAAAATATTGTTTGCCTAAATGTATGAAAACATTTGCAATGACCATCTTTCATAATCATAAATGTAAAAGTAGCATACAGAGTAACTAGGAAATAAATTGTTCACATGATGATCATGCACAATATCTTGTCAAGCATGTTGGCTTAGTCTCGTCTTCATCTTCATCTTCCAAGATAATTTTACATCATTGTCGTCTACAACTTCATCATCCCACTTGCTTTTAGGTAACGCTTTTTTCAGAATATTTGATACAAGCACATCTTCTGAAAATATAAAATAAGGACAGTGTTAGCAAAAAGGCAGATGAGAAATGAGAGCGTAAAGAAACTGCAGAAAAGTGAACTTGAACTTCCTAAAGTTCCAAAACCACAAAGAGTCCAATGATATCCATCATGCCAAAAGTCTAGAATCAATGCATTGATTTGTAAATATGGAAACAAAACAACAATGACGAAACTTTTTGAAGGCATAGACCCAATAAGATAAGAAAGATTGGAAATAATTTGGTATTTCAACCACAGTTACTTCATCAATTCTAAAGACAAATCAAACCATATCATATTTGGCTCAATCGAGGCTTTATACTACAAACTAGAACAAAGGTACAAGCCTAAGCACTTAAAGCTTGGGATAAATGTCGAAAGTCCATCCGATAGCTAATCATTCCTAGCTACAAATAAATAAGATATACTAGAATGCAACTTTACCCCAATCAATGCTCCATATCTTCCCGCAGCCTAACTATGGCAAGACTCACAATTTGAAGATTTATCCATATTCTCGCATTCTAACAAATAGATGGAAAAACAGAGGAAAGTAAGAATTACTAGCGAAGTAGAGAAAAAGCAAGACAATAACATTTGAAAAAAACACAAGATATGCCGCTAATTTATTTAATACCATAAGTGAGGAATTAAAAACGCTTTTTACGATCCGGTAATGATAATAATATCAAAAGCAAACAAAAAATCGAAGAATTTACAAAAGCTAAAATTATAGCATTTACAAGGAACAAAAAGATCTTGCACTTTATACACCTTCATCAAGTTTACACTACAGGGATTCAAATATGCACTTCTTGATTCTATACTTCAACCTCAAACATCAAGTTAATCCCTCGTTGGCTAGTTCAAAGACAATTAAACAAAAGAAACTATAAGGAATGCACAAAAGATTGCAACTAGATCAAATTAATGAGCTTTAAATCAATTCTTTCTTATGTAGTTATAGATTTCACTCCAAGCAACATCACACAATTCACGAAATCCTTCTATATGAGTTACATCTCCTCTCCTCATATTCGGATAAACCCGGAATCAATTTGTAGGAAATCTGAGAAACTCGGTCACGCCATCATCACGCTCTCCAAAGACCACCATGGTCAGTCAGACTAAACCTTTTTCCTATTAAACACGCAAAATCTCATGTGTTCAAAAACAGAAATTGCATCCTGTATCTTAGATTTAGCAAAAAACAAGGGATCAATCAAACATCACAATTTTTTCACACAAGGATCAATCAAACATCACAAAAACAAACATCGGCAAATAGAAATATTTGCAAAAAGTGATCAATCAAACATCAACCTAAATTTGTAAACAAGCGATCAATCAAAACATCAACCGATAATCACTTACCGAACAAGGATCCTCATCCTCGCCCCTCGCCGTCATCATTGCCGCCGCTTTTCTACGCAATCTACCGCCCACACCGTCCCCCATTTCTCGGTTTCTCCTCCAAATCCCCAATTTCATCTCACCTCTACACACTTCGGCTCCAAGTTCAATCCCCACCAGTATTAATACCCAAATTATCAAGCACCGTAATTTTCACACACAATGAACACAAAGGAATGTAAGAAGCAACGAATTTGACGGTTTTGGAAAGAGAGAAAAAAATGAACTCACCACTTTTCCATAAGAACTTTATCTTGATTCATCAAAGCAAAAGAGGAGCCATAGACACACCATCTTCATTCTTAATCAAATACTTACAAACCGGAGCTAAACTGTAAAGTCGTTCAACAGATCCATCCACCAGGTTCCTCAAAGTGCAATCGTCTCGTCACAATCCCAAAGAAAAATAAGACGGTAAAGGGAATTGGATGGAGGGGTATATTTGTCATTTCCGATCAATAAGCTTTTTCAATTATTTTGTAAGACCTCCATATTATGAAGTACTACTAAGAAAAAAAACTTATGAGATTATACTAGTTGAGGTATTTTCCCTAAAAATAATTCAGCTTCCTTCCACGTCTATTTTGTCTTTGGTCTTCAAAAAAATAATAATTAAAATCTTCTGGAATTCTCTCACTTCCTTTTTCAGAAGGAAAAAAGAGAACACACCATACCCCAGAGAGAAAATCCTTCGCAAGTGATTTTAAGCCCACCAAGAAATGTTCTTCTTCTTCATCCTTTTTCATTTTTCTTAGCTCTTTTTTGTTTTTTTTTGTTTTTATAATACAAGTTGCAGTCTGGTGAGCAAAAAATCAATTGGCAATGAAGTATCATAAATTTAACAACAGGTGGAGAAGAGGTGAACTATGTGGAGCTTACAAAAAAAGAGCAAGACCCAAGCTTTTTTGTGCCTTGCTTGTTTTTCTCTATTTTAGCTTAGTAATGATACCTCAGCACTTCAGCTCCACTTTTTCCCTTATTTGTAAGCTTTTTATTTTCTTTGTCCTCTGTATATTTGTTGTTTTCCTACTTTAGCTCATTTTTTACCCTTTCTTTTCTGTAACTTGTGGGTTTTTTCTTGTAATTTCTTGGTTTACTACACAGATTTCGGGGTTGAAAATGGAAGATTCTTTCTGGATGATGATTTAAAGGCCCCCCTTTGTGGATTTGTGGCTAATGGTTAGCTTATTACCTTTCTCTGTTCTTCTTCCCTTCCATAAGGTCATTGACTCATTGTGTGTTACTTTTCTTGGTTTTTGTGTTTTTTTTTTGGGGGAGTGGGGGTGGGGGGGGGGTTGGTTTCTATCTGCTCTCTTGCTTGTTTCCTTTCCTGGTTTCTTTTTTTTCTAATTAGGCCACAATTATGATGATAAAACATTCTTCTTCTTTTTTAAGAGATTATTTAGAAATTTCCTTTTCCATTTCTTGTTTCAGAACTTTTTTCCCTCACTAAGCTGTGCATGATTTTCATGATGCAACAGTGAGAGTGAGGTGGGACTCAACCCACAATCGCGAATTTAGTTTGGTATTGGCCTTTGATCGATTCTCCTATAAATAAGCTTTGTAGCTTTTTTTGGTAGATGCAACAGTGAGAGACTGAGAGTGTATCACTTCTGAAAACATCTTATATTGCATATAGCCTAATGTTAAGTCTATTTTGATATAGCCCTCGGTTTATTCTGTTATTGTTGTTAAAGGCTAAAAGCCCGAAGTTTGTTTCCTGATCCTGACAGATGAGATCGATTCCTTTTGATTTTAAAAATGATAATGCAGGAACAATGTGTTGTGATAGAAGTAATAACCGTACGGATATTTGCTTCATGAAAGGGGATGTTAGAACGTATTCCGCCACCTCTTCAGTTTTCCTATATATAGGCAACAGTTCTGATAAGAACGAAGATAATGAGGTAGTACTTGAACGCGAAAAGATCAGACCTTATACACGAAAATGGGAACCAAGCGTAATGGATACAGTTACTGAACTTAGCCTTATTGTGAAGAAAGGAAATTCAGGTTTTCTTCACAAATGTGATGTGAAACATGATGTCCCGGCTTTGTTCTTCTCAACGGAAGGCTATACCGGTAATCTTTTTCATGAATTTAATGATGGGATCTTGCCTCTGTACATTACTAGTCAGCATTTCAACAAGAAGGTTATATTTGTCAATCTTGATTATCATTTGTGGTGGCTTATGAAGTATGGGGACGTCGTTTCAGAGCTTTCGGACTATCCGGTTATTGATTTTAGCGGGGATAACAGAACTCATTGCTTTCCTGAGGCAATCGTTGGTTTAAGAATACATGGTGATCTTATGATTGATCCTTCAAAAATGCAAGGAAATAGAACTCTTAAAGATTTTAGGATGCTTTTAGACCGAGCTTATTGGCCTCGAATCAGAGGTCTAATTTACGATGAAGAACTAGAAGCACAGAAAAACAACAACATGCCTTTAACACTAAAGCATGATTTGAAGAGACCAAAACTGGTTATTATAGCAAGAAATGGATCAAGAGAAATCACTAATCAAGATTCATTAGTGAAACTAGCCGAAAGGATCGGTTTCTCCGTAGAAGTCATGATTCCTGTCAAAACTTCAGAGCTTGCAAAGATTTATCGCGTTCTTAATGCAACCGACGCCATGGTCGGTGTCCATGGTGCTGCATTGACTCATTTCATCTACCTGAATCCTGGTTCTGTTTTCATCCAAATCGTGGCACTCGGAACAGAGTGGGCAGCAGAGACTTATTACGCTATACCAGCACCGAAATTCGGCGTAAAGTACGTGGATTACAAGATCCTGCCTAGTGAGAGCTCCTTGTATGATCAATACGATAAAGATGATCTTGTATTGACAAATCCATGGAAAGTGAATGAGAGGGGTTGGGAAGTCACTAAAGAATTGTATTTGGATCATCAAAATGTGAGATTGAATCTCACAAGGTTTCAGAGGTTCTTACACCGCGCCTATTACTTCGTCACTACGGAGAGAAAAAGACACCAACTTTCTTCTCAAAGGCAGCAGTTTTAGGTACTTTCTTGAAAATCCCAACAACTTCGTCTTGTATATTACGCAATCTATATGTAGTTTGAAGAGAGATCTTAGGTAGTTCTTTTGGTACCATATGCAAGAAAAGTTGCAAACTTTTTCCGCCGCGTAAAACTTGATATTCAATGCTTTTTTTATGTATTCAGCTAGTTGAGTTCCCTTACCTTTCTCTCTTGATGCTTATTAAGATCATATTTTATACCTGCAAAACCCTTTACTATCTTTTCATTGGCTCTGGGCCGTAGGCCCACATAAAATGGGATACTCAATAAAATCACTTCAAACCCTTTACTATCTTTTCTACCGGCAATAGACACGTCTCAGTTAATACTTCACTAGCTACGTCATTGCTCAAACGCAAAGATTCAAGACATTTACTATCTAGAATGTTGTTCCATGTATTATACACGAGAAAAATTATGATGTATCAGTTATTAAAAGAGTTATTCCAAGTGGATGAATAGAATACATCCAACCTATCCATTTTCACACACAATATAGCTGTGTAGGTGTGAGGTGGATGTATCAAAATCACTCACTTGGTAGTTGGTATAACTCTCCAATAACCGATGCACTAGAATCCTTCTTGTTATACACACATAACAACCGTAAGTCTCCTTGAAAGGAAAAACAAAAACTTATGATACGGGTGTCTTTTATTATTGACATTACAGTCGATCGATTGTCACAGTTGACCAAATAAGACTCGATTCTAAGCTCAAAAATCAAATGTCCGCAGGTTGATTGTTTTCAATGTGATTTCATATCAAGAACGTGTGGTGCCCAACAAAGACGAGCTAAAATGGTATGACATGTAATATCATATTTCATGATATCATGATAGTTATTTGATTCTTTGAGGGGCACCTTTAGTGGTATTACTCAACACCTACCATGGGTGTGAGGTTTGACTTTCTTGAAGTCAAAGGTAAGACGATCGATCTCTGAAAAATCATGTTCACACCTTAAAACCGATTTTCCAGAGATCGAATACCACTGCACAGCTTCGAAAATAAGTTTTTGCGTGGTGTCACTAAACACGCCGCTTCTTTGAGTTCTATCCAAACGTGAATTTGATCGATTGGTTACCAATGATGGTGGTGATCGAGGTTGTGGCACGAGGGTGTTTTCTGCGTGGTATGGTATTATATTATTATGTATATCATTCATCATGACGAGACCAATTAATAAATATGTAAGCACTTGTTTATTGATAAAAATGATCTACAATTATGTAGTGAGATAGTGTAGTGTACATATCAATTTTTATTTATTTTTACATGATGTGTTTTGTCCAAACTTCATTGGCGGTATTTGCATATAATGTCCTGAACTCACGTGTTTTGACGTGTAAGTTATGAGCAAAATCCACATGCACTGCACAGGGTTGTTGGTCATCTTACGTA
This sequence comes from Gentiana macrophylla, assembly GCA_026214975.1. Taxonomy (NCBI): domain Eukaryota; kingdom Viridiplantae; phylum Streptophyta; class Magnoliopsida; order Gentianales; family Gentianaceae; genus Gentiana; species Gentiana macrophylla. The sequence goes on from CM047809.1 coordinate 57,073,439, forward strand.
TGGTTTATCTATTGTGAACGATTTTGTTTTTTCTTTCTTTCGTATCGGGTCGTAAACGATTCAATCAAGTTAGGTATTTTGTAATCGAGTCGAGTATACTTTTAAACTTCCACGTCTGAATTCTCGCTTCGAGATCGCTTTGAGCAAGAAATGAAATGCTCATGCTCGGCTCAATTTAGTTTTAGCAATGCTCGAATTCTCCTCAACTATACTCGTGATAAATTTCAAGCACATTCAAGCTCAAACTCAAACTTGTGCAACTCGTTAAGCTCGAAAGAAATAAATATGACATAAATCTAAAAATACAATTTGTTTCTTATTTTATTTACATTTAATATTTCTTTAATAAGCTAATAAGGCATTGTCCCAGTGGTAATCATTGGGGTTTATAACCCGGAGGTTTCGGGTTCGAGTTCCAGTAGGGACAAAAGTGTGTGTGCGTGTGTTAAACAAATATTTCTTTAATAATGCTCGTGAGCATTCGATCCAAGCTTTAGGATACTCGAATAAGGCAAACAAAATTTGTAATGGCTCAAGTAAATGTATTCAAATCAAATAAATATATTATGTCTAAATAGATTCTAATCTCTAATACCTATTAGGGATGTATATAGTTCAGTCGGTCGGTTTTTTGTAATTTTTCGGACTGAACTGTAGCGACGGTTTTCTGTTTTGTAAATTGGACTGAACTGTTCAATATGCTGAATTGAACTGAACCAATACAACCAGGTTCGGTTCAGTTCAGTTTTGTACTGTTTTTTAATTTCCATAAAAAATGAGATCTGGCTTTTCTTTTCAAATGTTATTCTGCTTTTCCTCCCCATTTGGTTCTCTTTTATGAGCTTGCATGGAAGCCAACAAACACAATACATGGTCAATGTTAGGCAAATGAGATCAAAATTTGCAACCTTTGACGTTCACGGTTCAAACAGAAAAGACTACACACGGACAACAGTTATAAATTTATAGTAATCAGACACATATGGTATTTCTATTCAAATTCATATTCATGACATCTTTAATTATTTCGCAATGTATTCTGTAATATTCCGATTTTCGGGAAAGGGCAGACGTGTCATTTTGCAAAAACGAAATATTATTATTTCTTTTCTTTTATGGGAGTTAAGTATTTAATAGAGTATGTATATATATTTTCTAATTTTATATATATATATATATATATATATATATATATATATATATATATATATATATATATATATATATATATAAGAGATTATTCTGATTTTGGTAATTAAAGGACAATTAAGGAAAAATGGATTTATGGGAAATTGGTATTTAAGGAAAATTACACCTAATAATCCCATAACCTAGACACAAATTCGTAAATCGCTTTTTCATCTCCTTCTCTGCGAATTTTGAGAAGAGAAAATGTTAGGAGAGTTTTCACAATAATCGAGGCGTATCTTGACCGCTTTCGATCGACGAGATTTGGGATCGCTGTGAGAAGGGCAACGCTGGGGATCGATTGTTGAGAAGTGTTGCAGATTTTCGTGGTCGCTTAATCTGGTTTTTTTGGCTGCAATTAGGTAAGAAACTCTTCCTATGATCTCGGTTATGATTCGTAAAGTTTAGATTATGTTTTTGAGACGTGTAGATGCTAGTAAAAGATGTGTTTTTCGTTGATCAAGGATCCTAGGTAAATCTTGGGATGATTAGATATGTTTTCTACGCTTTACGGTCGAAAAACGATGTTAATTAGGTTAGAAACGACTCGTAAATCGAGCCGTGAAGATTTAGCGCTTTTGGGAAGAACCCAGCGGACGGGCGCCTCAATTAGTAGACGGGCGCCCGAGACCCTAAGAGCCCGCACGGGGCGTTTGCAATAAGCGCACGGGCGCCTGAGAGGTTAGATTTTGATTCGTGATGTAGCCGCTTTTGGCAGACGGGCGCTTGGGGTTTAGTGGGACGGCGCCTGATTTCGACGGGCGTCTATGGGAGGTCAAACGGGCGCCTGGCCTGCTTTTGCCTTGTTTTTACGGTTTTATCATTCTAGATTGGTTTCGGGTTTTATAATCACATTATTATTGTTTTCAACCCTTGTTTATGATATGATATCATTGTTTAAACTTAAACAAGCCTGAATTGAGCTTCGATTCGCTCAGCTTAAAACACCGAATGTACTCTTAAAGGGAGTTGAAGTTCGATCCGTCGTAAAAGCATGATAGGCTTGTGCTTTGATGAATTAGCATTCATCAATGTTCGTAATTGCTAGGCCGTGTCCGTGTTCAAAGCAGGAGAGAGTAGTATTTGTGAGGAGATTAATTGAAAATACATAGGTGGTTAGTTAATCATTCTAATAAAACACGTACTTGACTAGTAAAAGATTAAACAACATGTCTCTCTTGGATAGGCACCAGTCTATATCGCGATGTGTGTGCTACCTCTGAAGGTGGAAGAACTATGTAGGTCAGAAAAACCCTAAGTACGGAGGGACTTCACTGAGGTGTGCGTACTATCGGATCCTACCTATTCTAGCCTCCGTGGATATTGGTGTGATCCACTAATATGTTGCCAAAAGTGGATACGCGTAGTGCCCTTGAGCGTGGTTGTAACATAGATAAGTTAAGTAGAAACGTTTAGTCAATTCATGTTGATGGACATGAGATGAACCTTAGATTGAGTCGGTCAAACATAAACAACTAAACCTTTAAATATCTTTTCTTTATAAATTGTAATCAAGTATCATAGCTTCTCTTTCTTATTAAGTACGTTGTACTTACCTCAAATTCTTGTTTTCTATGTGTTTGGGGATGAGAAGACGAACAGTAGACATTGTTTACGATGAGAGAGTAATGATGATGACGCTTGAAGACGCCTCATTGAAGACTTTACTTTTATTATTTTATTATCCTTTGTTAGACTGTTGCTTTAGACTTTTGGTCTTTCGAGACTTGTAGTATCGTTACGCTTCTTTTAGATTATCGTGACGCTTCGCTTGGATTTCAGTATTTTTCCTTGAATGTAATAAATTACATTTCCACCTTTAGATGTTGTTTCTATTCTTGGATGTTTGGAAATTTTATATTGCTTCCGTTTGCTTATTTTTGATACGACGTAGTAGAGGCTTACGTATAGAATAAATTTATTTTTACTTTATCCGTGCCGAACGTTCTTTTTCCGGATAAGGACTCGGTGTCCGGGAACGGGGCGTTACAGTTGGTATTAGAGAGAAGCGTCTTTTAGGCTTCCTTTCTTATAAGATAAGTTTTCTCTAGACCTTTTAGTAACGTTCTGGTTTTCTTTGATCATCAGGATGGTGTTCACGAGAACTGGAGCGGGTGTAGAGACTTCCAGAGTTCGACGGGAAAGTCCGACACCGGTAGTAGGGGCGGAGTTGTGAGGCAGATTCCTCCACCTCAGCAGAGTTTATCACCACCACCTCGCACTGCGACACCCACCCCAAGGTCTCAACAGGGTTTGTCACCGAGACCTCATCAGGAGCAACCCCCACGATAGCACGTGGGAAGTTTAGCTCAGTTCTCATTGGTAAGCGATATTCCAGCAGGATTTGTACCGCCACTGGTAAGCTACCACCAACATCAGCAAACCGCTTATCCTCCACCGCTTAGCGTTTACCTCCACCAAAGTGAGCCACCCTCATCATTAGTGTTTCACCAACAACCACAGACTTTTCTACCCACCTCCTCGCAGTCATACCCTCGACCTACCGTACCACTTTCACCGTGGTTCACCATCGAACGGTTTTGGTTACCCACCCTTTGGTCTCCAAAGAACCTCACCAACTCCTCAAAGAACATCGAAATTACCACCAAGGATACTACCCTTTTCACCGAACCTCAACCTCAAGCTTAATCCAAATTACTCTCAAGCAGCAGCAGCAGCGGCAAGTACCTTTCGGCTATCCTCCGGTTTACCCACCCGTGAGACCGGCATTTGAGCAAGCACCGGTTGTGGATTGGTATACAAGATTGAGAAGGAATCGGGTTGAGAATTTCTATGGAAACGTTGAACATTCAAAGGCCGAGGAATGGATAAGGAGCTTCGAGAAGGCATGCAGGAACATTCATGTGCCTGAGACCGAGATGGCACAGCTGGCAGTTAGTTTCCTTTTGGGCGCATCAGAAGCTTGGACAGATGCTATACAGAGTAGCAATGGCAAGGTCACAGACTTGGAAGCTTTCAAAGCTATGTTTTTCAATGAGTACTTCCCGGCAACAATGCAAGCGGATAAGGCAAGTCAGTTTTTGAAACTCAAGCAAGGCAACTATTTGACGGTATCTCAGTATACCAATAGGTTTAACGAGTTGGGACGGTTCTATCCCGAGCTTATGAAAGTGGAAGAAAGAAAGATGGCCCTTTACAAAGAAGGATTGGCTTATGAGATTCAGTCTGGCATGTTGGGATTTACAGCAAGGAACATGGAGGAATTACTGAACAAAGCCTTGGAGGTTGAGACCTTTAGGAAGAAGGCCACAGTTGTCATTGGAAACAAGAGGAACTTTGGGATTAGTCAGGGAAATTATCGGGGAGTGCCGCAGCAGAACGTCAAGAAGACCACAGCTCCCACGGCAGCTAAGGCCCCAAATAGTGCACCCCTTTGTCCTAATTGCAACAGAAATCATTCGGGGGAGTGAAAACAAAATACTAATGGTTGCTACGTTTGCGGAGAGCCAGGGCACTTTTCTAGAGCGTGTCCAAACAGAGGAAACAAGGGCAATTCGGGCCAGGGAAACGGTAGAAGCGGCCCAAGCCAACCAGTCCAAGTTTTTGCAGCTGATGTTAGGGACGCAGACCCAGAGGACGATGTTATCTCGTACCTCGTTGTTATTTTATTCTATTAAGATATTTTTATAGCACGCTTATTCATGTCAGAACTTTATTTAAACGAATGAATATGCATCCTAAAGTGCGATAATGTTAGATAATCTAGTGGTCGAGCCTTGTTTGATACGGGAGCGTCTAACACTTTTGTGTCGACCAAGGTAGCTAAGAAGTTGAGTTACCTTCGGAACCTTTGAGAAACACTTTGGAAATAACTACACCGTTAGGGAAGGTAACAAAGGTAACTAGGATGATACCTCAAGTGGAAGTTCGAGTTGGATCTTATCGATGCAAGAGCGACTTCACTGTTTTAAACTTTTCGGATTTTGATGTAATTCTTGGGATAGATTGGCTATCCGAGAATTTTGTTCATCTAGATTGCCGAGAGAAGAAAGTGACTTTTAAGATACCCGGGAAATCAGACAAGACTTATCAGGGTAATGTGTACAAGCAGAGTAATAAGCGACATCCGATAATTTCAAATGGTCAAGGCAATCGAGCTTGTCGGTGGGTTGTGAAGGCTACTTGTTGCATGCAAAGTGGATGTGGAACAAGTGAAGCCCAAGCTTGAAGAAACTCCTCAGTGAGAGAGTACCCTAAGGTATTTCCGGAAGAGTTACCGGAAACATGCCGGATAGGAGATCGAATTTGAGATCAAGTTGATACCGGGAGCGGCACCAATTGCTAAGGCACCCTATAGAATGGCACCGGCTGAATTAAAGGAGTTGAAGGCCCAACTTAAGGATATGCTTGAGAGGAACATAATTCAGCCTAGTATTTCGCTTTGGGAGCCCCCCGGTTTGTTCGTGAAGAAGAAAGATGGTAGCATGAGGATGTGCATCGATTATAGAGCATTGAATAACCTTACCATCAAGAATAAGTATCCCTTGCCAAGGATAGATGATCTGCTCAATCGCCTGCAAGGCAAGAAAGTTTTCTAAGATTGACCTTAGGTCCGGTTATCATCGCTTGAAGATCAAGGTGGCGTATATACCAAGACGGCTTTTAGTACGCAGGTATGGACATTATGAGTTCTTGGTTATGCCTTTTGACTCACTAATGCTCCATCCGCATTTATGGATTTGATGCAATGAGTCTTCATGCCATACTTGGATAAGTTTGTGATAGTGTTCATGTATCGACATCCTAGTGTACTCGAACGATGAGAAGGAACACGAGGAACACTTAAGAGTAGTGTTGGATACTTTGAAGAAGAACCAGCTTGTTTGCTAAGTTCTCTAAGTGTGATTTTTGGTTGAAACAAGTCGCTTGGGTCATGTCATTTCCGGAGATGGTATACAAGTTGATCCAAAGAAAGATTGAGGCGCTTGAGAATTGGCCCAAACCTACTACAGCTTTAAGTAAGGAGCTTTCTTGGTTTGGTCACACTACTATAGGAAGTTTGTGCAAGACTTTTCGAAGATAGCTACTCCACTCACTAAGCTTACACAGAAGAATGTGAAGTTCGAATGGACTAGCGAGTGTGATGCAGCTTTTCATACCTTGAAGGATAAGTTGACTACGGCCCCAGTGTTGGTAGTTCCGGAGATTTTTGATAACTACGATGTCTACACAGATGCTTCGGGACATGGTTTAGGTTGTGTGTTGATGCAAGGGGGGAAAGTGATTGCTTATGCATCTAGGCAGTTGAAGGTGCATGAGAAGAACTACCCGACACATGACTTAGAATTGGCAGCAGTAGTGTTTGCATTAAAGATTTGGAGGCACTACTTGTATAGAGTCAAAGCGAGGATCTTCACCGACCACAAGAGTTTAAAGTATTTCTTCACACAAGAGAATCTGAACATGAGACAACAGAGATGGCTAGAGTTCGTGAAGGACTATGATTTGGATATCCAGTACCATCCAGGCAATGCTAATGTAGTGGTAGATGCTTTAAGCAGGAAACCAGTGTTTGCAGTTTCAAGCGTCGAAGATGTGGCAGAAAGGTTAGATGGGCTGGAAATCAGCAGGTTTGATCATATTGAGGATCGACAGTTTGTGGCGCCGATGTTAGCAAGATCTGAGTTGATGGATGATATTCGGGAGAAGCAAGATGAAGACCCAACTTTGGTTGATTTGAAGCGAGTTTCTAGAGAGAAGCCTACAGTGGGTTATGTCCTGGATAAGAATGGAAACCTTTGGTACCAGGATTGTCTGTGTGTGTCTAATGTTGGCGACTTGAGACAGAGAGTTATGGAAGAGGCACATAGGATTGCTTTTGCAGTTCATCCAGGTGCTACCAAGATGTATCGGGACATGAAGGAGAAGTTTTGGTGGCCTTCGATGAAATTGGAAATAGCCAAGTTCGTAGCAGAGTGTGACATTTGTCAGAAAGTGAAGGCAGAGCATAGAAGACCAGGAGGAATGCTTAAGCCCTTGGATATCCCTGAATGGAAATGGGATAAGATTACGATGGACTTCATCACCGGTTTACCAAGGATAAAAGGAGGACATGATGCAATTTGGGTAATTGTGGATAGACTGACTAAGTCCGCCCATTTCTTACCGTATAAGGTTGATATGCCTTTGAAGAAGATGACGACACTATACTTGGATAATATAGTGAAGTTACACGGAGTTCCTATCTCTATAGTCTCGGATCGAGATAGTCGATTCATCAGTCGGTTTTGGAAGAGTGCAAGAAGCTTTTGGAACCAAGTTAGATTTGAGTACGGCGTTTCATCCTCAGACAGATGGACAATCTGAGAGGACCATCCAAACACTTGAGGACATGCTAAGAGCTTGTGTTTTGGAAGTAGGTGGATCATGGGATGATTATCTACCGGTAGCAGAGTTTGCCTACAATAATTGTTATCATGCAAGTATAGGCATGCCGCCGTTTGAAGCATTGTATGGAAGAAGATGTAGAACGCCGCTGTTTTGGGATGAAGTTGGGGAGAGACAGATCACAGGGCCGGAAATGGTTGAACAAGCTAAGGAAAGGGTTCAGTTGGTTAAGAAGAATCTGAAGGCATCACAAGACAGGCAGAAAAGTTGGGCAGACGTTAGAAGAAGACCGCTTGAGTTCGAAGTCGGTGATAGAGTGTATCTGCGAGCTTCACCGATGAAGGAGTGAAACGCTTTGGACAAAAGGGAAAGCTAAGTCCAAGGCATGTTGGACCTTTTGAAATTCTGGAAAGGGTTGGACCCTTGGCTTACAAGCTTAAGTTACTAGAATCGATGTCAAGGGTCCATAGCGTGTTTCACGTTTCAATGTTGAAGAAGTGTCTGACGAGGAATGATGTTGAAACTACAATTGATCCGGAAATTCTACAAGACAATCTTGCTTATGAGGAGAGACCGATCAAGATTGGACAGGAAGGAAAAGATGATTAAGAGACGGATGATCCCATTGGTTCGGTTTAGTGGAGCAATCATTCACCCGATGAGGCAACTTGGGAAGTTGAGGATGATATGATCATGAATTCCAAGAGTTCGTGGATCTACTGTATGTTCTAGTTTCGAGGACTAAACTCCTTTTAAGGGGGAGGAATGTAATATTCGATTTTCGAAAAGAGGCGAGGCGATGTCATTTTTATAAAACGAAATATTATTATTTCTTTTCTTTTATGGGAGTTAAGTATTTAATAGAGTATGTATATATATTTTTGAATTTTATATATATATATATATATATATATATATATATATATATATATATATATATATATATATATATATATATATATATATATATATAAGATTATTCGATTTTGGTAATTAAAGGACAATTAAGGAAAAATGGATTTATGGGAAATTGGTATTTAAGGAAAATTACACCCAATAATCCCATAAACTAGACACAAATTCAGAAATCAGTTTTTCATCTCCTTCTCTCGGGCAATTTTGAGAAGAGAAAAAGGTTAGGAGAGTTTTCACAATAATCGAGGCGCTTCTTGACCGCTTTCGATCGACGAGAGATTTGGGATCGTTGTGAGAAAGGGCAACGCTTGGGGATCGATTGTTGAGAAGTGTTGCGATTTTCGTGGTCATTTAATTTGGTTTTTTGGTCGCAATTAGGTAAGAAACTCTTTCTATGATCTCGGTTATGATTCGTAAAGCTTAGATTATGTTTTTGAGACGTGTAGATGCTAGTAAAAGATGTGTTTTTTCGTTGATCAAGGATCCTAGGTAAAACTTGGGATAATTAGATATGTTTTCTACGCTTTTACGGTCTTTGAAAAGATGTTAATCAGTTAAAACGACTCGTAAATCGAGCCGTGAAGATTTAGCGCTTTGGGAAGAACCCAGCGGACGGGCGCCTCAATTAGCGCACGGGCGCCCGAGACCCTAGTTTCTGAGACGGGCGCTTGCAATAGCGACGGGCGCCAAAGGATAGATTTTTGATTCGTGATGTAGCCGCTTTTGGCGACGGGCGTTTGGGGTTTAGTGGATCGGCGTCGATTTCGGACGGCGCCCATGGGAGGTCAAACGGGCGCCTGGCCTGCTTTTGCCTTGTTTTTACGGTTTTATCATTCTAGATTGGTTTCGGGTTTTATAATCACATTATTATTGTTTTCAACCCTTGTTTATGATATGATATCATTGTTTAAACTTAAACAAGCCTGAATTGGGCTTCTGATTCGTTCAGTTAAAACACCGAATGTACTCTTAAAGGGAGTTGAAGTTCGGATCCGTCGGAAGAGCATGATAGGCTTGTGCTTTGATGAATTAGCATTCATCAATGTCTATGTAATTGTTAGGCCGTGTCCGTGTCTATTGGTCCAGGGAGAGAGTAGTATTTGTGAGGGAAATTAATTGAAAACACATAGGTGGTTAGTTAATCATTCTAATAAAACACGTACTTGACTAGTAAAAGATTAAACAACATGTCTCTCTTGGATAGGCACCGCCTATATCGCGATGTGTGTGCTACCTCTGAAGGTGGAAGAACTCCGTAGGTCAAAAAAACCCTAAGTATGGAGGGACTTCACTGAGGTGTGCGTACTATCGGAGCCTATCTATTCTTGCCTCCGTGGATATTGGTGTGATCCACTAATATGTTGCCAAGAGTGTCCCAAAAGTGGATACGCGTAGTGCCTTTGAGTGCGGTTGTAACATAGGTAAGTTAAGTAGAAACGTTTAGTCAATTCATGTTGATGGACATGAGATGAACCTTAGATTGAGTCGGTCAAACATAAACAACTAAACTTTTAAATATCTTTTCTTTATAAATTGTAACTGTTATCATAGCTTCTCTTTCTTATTAAGTACGTTGTACTTACCTCAAATGCATGTTTTCTATGTGTTTGGGGATGAGAAGACGAACAGGTAGATATTGTTTACGAGGAGGAGTTCGATGATGACGTTTGAAGACGCCTCATTGAAGACTTTACTTTTATTATTTTATTATCCTTTGTTAGACTATTGCTTTAGACTTTTGGTCTTTCGGGACTTGTAGTATCGTTACGTTTCTTTTGAGATTATCGTGACGCTTCGCTTGGATTTCGTATTTTTCCTTGAATGTAATAAATTACATTTCCACCTCTAGATGTTGTTTCTATTCTTGGATGTTTGGAAATTTTATACCCGAGTCTCTTGCTTCCGTTTGCTTATTTTTGATACGACGTAGTAGAGACTTACGTATAAAGTGAATTTATTTTTACTTTAACCGTGCCGAACGTTCCTTTTCCGGATAAGGACTCGGTGTCCGGGAACGGGGCGTTACATATTCGATATGTTTTACCGGGAAGGATCCTAGGTAAAACTTGGGATAATTAGATATGTTTTCTACGTTTTACGGTGCTGAAAAAGATGTTAATCAGGTTAGAAACGACTCAGAAATCGAGCCGTGAAGATTTAGCGTTTTGGGAAGAACCCAGGCGGACGGGCGTCTGAATTAGGCAGACGGGCGTCCGAGACCCTAGTTGCCTGGACGGGCGTTTGCAATAGGCAGACGGGCGTCTAAGGATAGATTTTTGATTCAGGATATAGCTGTTTTTGGCAGACGGGCATTTGGGGTTTAGTGGACGGGCGTCTGATTTCAGACGGACGTCCATAGGAGGTCAAACGGGCGTCTGGCCTGTTTTGCCTTGTTTTTACGGTTTTATCATTCTAGATTGGTTTCGGGTTTTATAATCACATTATTATTGTTTTCAACCCTTGTTTATGATATGATATCATTGTTTAAACTTAAACAAGCCTGAATTGAGCATCTGATTCGTTCAGTTAAAACACCGAATGTACTCTTAAAGGGAGTTGAAGTTCGGATCCGTCGGAAGTGCATGATAGGCTTGTGCTTTGATGAATTAGCATTCATCAATGTCTGTGTAATTGTTAGGCCGTGTCCGTGTCTATTGGTCCAGGGAGAGAGTAGTATTTGTGAGGGAAATTAATTGAAAACACATAGGTGGTTAGTTAATCATTCTAATAAAACACGCACTTGACTAGTAAAAGATTAAACAACATGTCTCTCTTGGATAGGCACCAATCTATATCGCGATGTGTGTGCTACCTCTGAAGGTGGAAGAACTCCGTGGAGTCAAAAACCCTAACGGAGGGACTTCACCGAGGTGTGCGTGCTATCGGAGCCTACCTATTCTTGCCTCCGTGGATATTGGTGTGATCCATTAATATGTTGCCAAGAGTGTCCCAAAAGTGGATACGCGTAGTGCCTTTGAGTGCGGTTGTAACATAGATAAGTTAAGTAGAAACGTTTAGTCAATTCATGTTGATGGACATGAGATGAACCTTAGATTGAGTCGGTCAAACATAAACAACTAAACCTTTAAATATCTTTTCTTTATAAATTGTAACTGTTATCATAGCTTCTCTTTCTTATTAAGTACGTTGTACTTACCTCAAATGCATGTTTTCTATGTGTTTGGGGATGAGAAGACGAACATGTAGATATTGTTTACGAGGAGGAGTTCGATGATGACGTTTGAAGACGCCTCCTTTAAGACTTTACTTTTATTATTTTATTATCCTTTGTTAGACTGTTGCTTTAGACTTTTGGTCTTTCGGGACTTGTAGTATCGTTACGTTTCTTTTGAGATTATCGTACGTTTCGTTTGGATTTCGTATTTTTCCTTGAATGTAATAAATTACATTTCCACCTCTAGATGTTGTTTCTATTCTTGGATGTTTGGAAATTTTATACCCGAGTCTCTTGCTTCCGTTTGCTTATTTTTGATACGACGTAGTAGAGACTTACGTATAAAGTGAATTTATTTTTACTTTAACCGTGCCGAACGTTCTTTTTCCGGATAAGGACTCGGTGTCCGGGAACGGGGCGTTACATATTCGGATTGAGTGAACTAAAGTCTATAGCAGCAAATATGTTGATTACCTTTTGCAACTAGCCGTCTAAGGTTGAAGGTGGCCAGACAAGACGATGATCGGCGACGGAATTCGACTTCTAGAGCACCAGAACTGAAACGTGAGTGAAGAGTGAAGAGTGAAGAGAGCAGCGGCGAGTGAATTTGCTTAGGTTTTTAGGGTAATTGCTCAGTTGACTTATATTTATATAATATACATATATAATTATATAGTTATATTATATTCCGGTTCGGTTCGGTTCGTGTTATATCCGGTTTTTTTTCAATAATAAAAAAATCGAAAATTGGACTGTTTTTCTGGTTCGGGTTTTTTCGTATAAAAAAACCGACTGAAAAACTGCGGTTTCATATTTTTGGTTCGGTTCAATCCAATCGGTTAGTCCAGTTTTCCAATTTTTGTGTACAACCCTAATACCTATCACTTATTTTCTCATAACTACTGGGATAAATCAAGTAATACTATTCATTTTGATAGTTATCACTGGGAAAGTCTATCTCACACTCTCCGTGGGGTGCCAATCCAAGTAGCACTTTCTGATTGGATGATATATTTACGGATGACACTTTTTGATTGGAAAAGACTCCCTGCATAAAGCTTAAAAGCGTAATCAATCGCTTCTCTCTGCCTCTCTTTGAAAGCGTGAGAACATACCTTTTAGATTCACACTATGCGTATGTGGTTTTCTTAATATACTCTTTATCGCTCAAACTATGTCTCACATACACTATTATTAAATTTATATAACTGTTTTGTTAAGTAATGAAATTGTTAGAATATTGTATCAATTGACACATATCATAGTGATTTATTTCTACTTGCATTCACCGTATACATACTATGTAAAGAAAATAGAAAAATTGATATCATGAATAACATTTCTTACAAACTTAATGTGGCACATGTATTATAAAAAAAGCTACTCCATCAATGGTAATACGTATGTTCCTAAATAAGAGTCATTTTAACTTTAAAAAATGTCCCTAAATAAGAATCGCTTTAGAATACCAAATCAACATTTATTAGGTTTTTACTTCATTCTAACAACTTTTTTACTCATTGAAACCTTAGCATTACTTCTAGGTAAAATACATTTCAGACTTTACTTACTAATATATACGACATATATTCACTTTCTAAATATATGTGAAAACCTCTAAATTGGCTCTTAGTCAAAGACGAAAATAGTATCACATTCGTCGGTACCACTTTTGTCTCCGTATTTTTTTTATACAAGTAATTCTTGCTTTTGTGAATAGCTTCCCAGGAAGAACTCATGATGAAATAAATATATACTGGAATACAAGGCTAAAAAATATAGGGGGAATGAGGGAGAAGGACAGAAATATTTCATCAATTGAGTAGAAGGACAGTTTTTTAAAACTTTTGCATAAAGGACAAAACTATTTATTCACTGTCGAAATTCACTTGTGTTCGAAATTCACTGTTTAAATTCACTGTCGAAATTCACTATTTTTCAAAATTCATCGTCGAAATTCACTAATTTTCGGGATTCACTGTCGAAATTCACTATCGAAATTCACTGATTTCGGGATTCACTAGGGAGATTCACTGATTTTCGGGATTCACTGTTTGTCCTTCTCGCTATAAAAATTATGCAGTTGTCCTTCTCCCTATAAAAAATATGTAGTTGTCCTATTACTTAAAAATATTTCAGATTGTGTCCTTATCCCTAATTTTCCAAAAAATATATCAAAGAAGGTCTTGCCAAGTTACCCGAATAAAATTATGGGTAATGCTAATATCACAACCACTCAGTAATAACGAATTACACTACACATTTTTATACTATTGATTGATTATGCAAAATCAATGATATAAAAAGAGTTTGTGTCACTCATTATAATCAATGGTGTAAAAGTGTTTGTGTCACTCGTTATGATTGGGTGGCTATGAGTGTAGCATTACCAACGAAGTTAATAAGCCCCCAAGCCAAAATCAAATTAATGAATCACCACAAACAAAATCCATCATCAACTCCATTGTTATCTAAGCTATCAACACCACAACATGCAACAAAGCATGGATACACCCAGTGGCGAACCCACAAGTTTATAATGGGATGATCTTGGTTTCATTTTTCAAAGGAATATACATATCACTGCATAAAAGAAAATGCAATGCAAAAGAATATCATTCATCGTACATCAAGTTTCAAACACATAGTATAGTAAGTCTTACCCTTTAAATAAATAATAAGAGAAACAAAAGTTTGTTTTTGTGGTGTTTAAGTTTTATGATTAGTCCCTCAAAAAAAAGTTTTATGATTAGATTTAAATGATATAAGTTGGAAAAAAATAATGCTGCAAACATGTTTCGAATGTGAGACCGGTTTAATTAGACTACTAAGCAAACTTATACTTGGTTTCTAAACCAACTATTTTGTTATCATCAAAACTTCTAGTCTATGTGACCTAACATTATCCATTTCTTTCTGCCAAAAAAATAAAGCTGTCTTGTCATTATTATTATCCTAAAGCCCATAAATAAGTGGTTTCTTTCTCTTAAAAAAATTTGTACAATCCAATCACTTAAATGGTGATAGTCCCCAAAATATTTCTTTTTATCTCCCTTCTAGTATTAACTCTTTTCTCCTGCTTTCAAGCACTCTACACCTATTTTCTTATTTCCTTCTAGTACTCTAAACATGTTTTCTTATTCCTTACTAGTAATCAAAATCATTTGTCTCTCTTAATTCGCTCCTTGTATCTGCATTTATACTTTCACTCATTTGATTTACTCTATCCCAATCTATAAATTCTTCTTTCTTCTATTTCTTTTTTAGGGTATGATATCCCCCCAAATACTTCCTCCTCTCTATCACAGGGTATGATATTCCCTCCAAATATTTCCTCCTCTATATCACTAATTCTTTGACTCTAACCTTAAGCAATATCAGGTTTGAAAGAAGTTGATGTCGATTGAGATGGAAAAGTTTGTGGCGGGCAACATGTGAAGGAAAAAGATTCATTCATGACGAGCCGCCTCCATGTTCATTGCATTACAATGGGATTGCGAAGTGCGTGTTAGAGATAATGACAAGATTGAGTTAGAGTTTGTTTTAATAATATTGTTTGAATTTGAATAATGATACAATTGTTAGGACATATTATTTGGTTTAGATAGAGTTCTATTTGAATAGATCTTTATCATTATTTAAACTATAAATATTGTAATGTTCTACCAATATTATCAATCAATGCAATACAATCTCTTTTCTATTTCTTTATTACAGATCACATGTGAAAGAATTAATCAGACTCAGATAATCATATCTAAAGACAATAAATGTTGATCAAGTATCAAAGATGCAGAAAAGACAAAATTAACATTCATGTCAAAGAGATAAGGATAAGGTTGAGCAAGCACTTAATGCGGCCCATGACAATTATACAAGAAATCAATGCGGCCAGTCGGGAATTTGAATAACGGGATACCCTAGCAACTATACAGGACAAGGACACTATCTATATATACAAACAACGTTCAAAAATAAAATCATGTCAAAACAATGGATAGAATCAAATAAAGCCAAGAATTCATCAGGATCTACAATGGTTATATTATCAAGAAACATCTAGAATTGATGAGACCAGAAGAATTAGACTTTAAGAAAATGAATTCAGACTTAATGAAACGAATCAGGCAGATATCTGCCCTGCACTATAAATACCATCTCTTGAAGTCAAATTCACACACGGCACAACAAAGCGACACCTAAATTCTTTCAGGCATTTTCTGTATGGCAATCAACGCAGGAACGCAGCGGAATTCAAAATTTTGATTTCTTTTTTCCCAAGATCGACGTCATTTAAGCAACAAGCATAAAAGAAGTGGACAAAAGAATACCTTTGTTGATACAATTGGATAGACGTTTTGTCTACGGTTGTAGTTTCTGCACGAAGCCGCCCAAGCGTTCGGCCTCTACCGGTGATCCACACGAACACCTCGCTGGAATCCTCTCATGGATTGTAACCAGAAAAACTCGGTTCCTAGATCTACCTTTTCTCTCTCACAAATCTCTCTCTAAGAAGTTCTCTATTTTTCACAAGAATCTATTAGTCTCTTCGAATTATGATGTACTGATTGGGATTAGCTTCTAGTGGATTGATGAGAAAGAAAACTTTTTCCTAATAAAATAAGGAAAATCCCTTTGGTTGATTTATCACATTTAATATTCAATATCTTATATTAAATATATTTCCAAGATATATATCGACAATATCTTATATTGAATATATGTTTAGCTTATTACCATAAATCTATTTTTCAAAAATCAATTAATATCCAATATTAATATTATGGTAATCTTATTAATTAAATTGCACAATCCAAATGTATCCAATACACTTTGAATATGGCGACCCTTCCCCACTAATTTGGGAATTGAGATTTTTTTAATTAATATAATACTATGATTAATTAATCTGCAAAATACATGTGTATCATATACACATATTTCGACACATACATATACATTATATGTATATTTAATTAATCAACATAATTAATATCTTGAATTATATTTATTCATAATAAATAAATACCACTATATTAATTTATCACTATAACACTTTATAGTCGAGATAAACTTTCCTTATTTGGTTATCACTATAACCGTATTTTAATCCGGCTAGATGTTCTTATGTGCGTGACCCGATAGGCTTCCGAATATGTTGTCCGTTGGCACAAAGTGCAAATTACGAAAATGTCCTTCATACCTAACGATCACGGGATAGCATCTAGCAACACACCGTGACCCCGAATCATCGGAAGAGTCAAATGCAATGACTAGTACCTTTCATGTGAAACAGTTACTACGTAAATAGAACCCTATCGCTATAATAATATCCATACGGTCGTACATCGAGTGTCAAGCATCAACGACCGTATCTTATATTTTCGATATCATGCTCTCTCGAAGTAACTCATTTACTTCCACTTTGCAAAGATTCACGAGAGTAAGACATTCTTTATAAGAAGGCCCTTTCGGATATTCACCCCTACTATTAGGGTACACGATTTCCAGACGACCAAACATTTATACTCCGCATGCTTCAGTATCACACCCAATCACTACCGCATGATCGTCCCGTGGCTAGGGGAAACCTCAATAGTGTCAAAGCATGACAATCCACACCGTGATGCCATGTAGACTCGTGTCCTAAGGATAATTACACAACCGCCACATAGTGTGACACTTAACAGTGTAAGTGTGTCAGTCTAACTTACGTATTCTCTAATACACGTCCACATACAGTCCAAGTGTCTCTATACATCGATAGACGAGATCTATCCCTACCCTTAAAGACAGAAGACATCTAATACGTGCTAGCCTGTTTGTACTATCAATGCCCTGTTTAATAGTACATAAGCCTAGTGACATTTAAGTATCAAACTTATTAAAGTGATTAGAGATCTCATCAACCATAATCTTCTATCATGGTTTCTCTATTACAGTTTAATACTAAGAACGTTATCATATAACAATTCATAATTGGTTCTATAAAAGAACATATATATGACAACAGAAAAGCCATTTATTATATATGTATAATCATAAAGAAATAGTAGAAATGATCCGACCCGGTCGGATCCGGTCTAACCTGATTGGGTTTAGGACACTATTTCAACAATCTCCCACTTAGCCTAAAGTCAATCACTCGTACACATAAGACCAAGTTGAAACACAAGAATCTCATGCAATACTGGCAACCAACCCTAAGCGTGAACGGATCACTATCCGTGGGGAGTCAGACTATCTTCATACCATGCTCTAAATGACCAAGTAAAAGGAACCACCTTAACACACACATAAATCTCTGACGAGACCCTGGTCCTTGTTTCAAGCAATGAATCCACTTGTTGTATCAGCTATATAGAAAAGGTGGAAGAACCGTACAAGGTTCATGAATGAACTTTCTAGATCCATGTACTGCTCCCGCTTTGCCTCCAAAGGCACTACTGTGCTTTGGCTAAACTGTAGAATTTACAGTGACCCATAGCCAAGAACATTTCCAGCTCGCTGTATCACCTAATCAAAGTGATTGGAAACCTAGATTGTAGCTCCCACTCGCCTTCATAGACTCAGGATATACGTCTGTATATCTATATTTATCTGATTCCATGTTTTGATAAACTAGGAAACCATCCTTAACTTGTTTAAGGATATTCTCGACATTCACCAGATTTACTTTCCTACTTGCTCATGACTCTTAATGGACTATGAACATTTGGCATAACTTTTATGATGGCTCCTATCGTAGTAGCAAAGGAACCTTCTATAAGCATCATCTTTCAAATTATATTTAGGACTAACGTCCTAACATAGATAAATCTTGAGAACACCGGCTAGAAGTATCTCGTGTTGCGATCTATGCTAAACTCTTTTAGTATCATATTTGTATATGTAAACTATAAACTAACAGCAGTTAAATCTATCATTATAGATTCTTATTTCCAAAAATAAGAACTGCTGATCCAAGTGCTTTCGTAAAGACCTTGAACTACCAAACATTAATTGACTGTGACATAGGGTGATAATTCCCAAGAGAGATATCAAATACGTTACTCAAAAATCGTAACACACTCCCACTATCCATCTTGCACAATGGGCATATCCCTTTCTTTGACTAAATCAAACTCCATTTATTATCGAACAAAGAAATCATCTAGAGAAACTTGTTTGAGTCCATAAATAGATCTCGTAGGCTCACATATCATGTTATCGTCTATGAACATCAATCTCTTTGCTCAACGTCTTCAACACTATCATATAGCCATGACACGAATTTATAACAAGCATAGTCTGAATAGAACTGGGCTCAACTGGCAGCATAAAGATAATTACAAGGTTTACACCCCGTACCTTTCAGCCGTCACTATAGCCTTATGGTAATCATATTACTTTCCACGTTAGCCTTTCAGGGACATTCTCTCTAGGTAAGACAGACTAGGTTCACAACCTAGTTGTCACTGATGGAATCTAATTCAGATATTATGGCTCCTGGCCATAACTCTCAATCTTGCCTCTCAAACATTCCTTCATAAGTCATGAGATATTCATTCTTCAAGATGAACATACCAGCAGCCTTTTCAGGCTTGAGGTTATTCACAGACTTACAGAACTTTTGTGTGCACTGAGCAGTGTTCTACACCTCATCACTATGTGGCGTCTGCTCACGTTCCTATGGTTGAATCTCTCATTGTGGCTCTCAAACTCTTTTGAGATTTCAACTTACTCCCACTGTTTATTTTGGAAGAAACATTTCCTCTAGAAGATAGTATGTTTGGAGACAAAAACCTTTTGCTCCGCGGACAAGTACATAGTATCTAGCGTACTT
This sequence comes from Gentiana macrophylla, assembly GCA_026214975.1. NCBI lineage: Eukaryota > Viridiplantae > Streptophyta > Magnoliopsida > Gentianales > Gentianaceae > Gentiana > Gentiana macrophylla. Next base: position 57,092,890 of record CM047809.1, read on the forward strand.
GCTAAGATATTCCACAAAGTTGCACATGTCATACTAGGCTCCAAGCCTTTCAGACATTGCCTGGTTGCTAGAAGCATGACAACCCTAAATCATCGGTTAAGATGGATTTGATGTCATCGATTCCATATCTGATATGGAATTTATTCAACCTTTATTCTTTCGAACTCGGTTAAGTATATGTATCGTATAAGGGCACTATCCCGAATGATGCAAGGGATACTTCACATGGCTAACGTCACACCTTTATCATATAAAGTGATGTTTCCATTTTAGGAACACAATCCAATTGCGTATCCCAAAGATGGTATCCTTCAAGGGAGAATATGATTCTATTTCGCGACTTACTTCAAACACCTTTCGTGTATTAATTGCTTCAATCCAATTGAAGATTAATTCCTAAGTAGCTCATCGCCTCATATTCATACTAGCTCGAACTTTTCAGCTTTCCAATCATTGTACTTTGTCTAAGAACATTCAACAATCTCTATAAATAGTCACAGAGAGCAATAAACAATTATTTGTGACATTAATTGTCATAAGGCAACAAACATCGGTATTTTTAGGCTTTAGACAATATTTTTTTCTCTAGAATTTATAACCTTTTCTTAAAAGGGTATTTTAGTCATCTTCAGATAAGATACGTATTACCCACATGATTCATAATCACATGGTTCAGACATCATCAAAATGACATTTGATTACACGTTTCTCTTCCAGAGATACAACATCTAGAACAATCACAAATACCAAGGATAACAGACACACAAATATTTAGTTGAGATTTCATCACTTATATCAACTATATAGTGACACCAATCTAGTATGTTAGATTTAGTGACTGTTCAACTTTTATCGGAATAACATTATTCCTTACAACTGAATATGTCTACTAAATCCTAACAAACAACTGAACACTTGTTCTTCATAAGTACCGGAACATAATAACATTTATTTAGTTCCCTTATCAGTTTACTAGATTCAGAATATGATAAGTGTTACAACATTTGCGTCACCTTCCAAATCTGTATTCAATCTTTCTAATTTAATCACACTCGTAGGATATCATATATCTGAGAGTTGACTTGAGTTTAGATAGATTTATCTCAACGTGCTTTCTTGAAATAGAGACTTCAATAAGTTCTCTTATTTAAGCACATGCCCTAACTTTCCATTTTAATCCTTCAAGCTCTTGTAAATATTTCTTAATTTAGTCTTCATAAGACTTAAGAAAAATCACAAGAATTGTGTCTTCAATTATCATTCATAAAGAAAATCCAACGTTTGATAAATAGTCTATTTAACCCTTTTGAATCATATTCAAAACATGAACTATTTAATTTACCTTCAAGTAATGATTAAAGAATTAAGTCGTTACTTAAATCTTACAATTTTGAAAACAACTTTTCCAAAATTCGATGTGGTCATCCTTATCCAATCCATCTAATGTTTGAATTAATTGTCATCGTATGACTGAATGATCATATTGGATCGTATCCAATATACGATTAATTCGTTGAAACTTATTTCAAGTGATTTAATCATATCACAAGCTTCCGTTTTTCATTAATAATTAAAGTCTTGGAGCACTGCATCAAATATGTAGTCTCCTTGTCTCTAACTACTATAACGGGGTTGCTCGCATCATTGCTTATTTTAAAAGGATTAAAATTACTTAACCATACTTGAGAACATTTCTCAAAAGGTAACATTCATAATTTGGTTTTACAAATCGAGAATTAAAAATATAAATATAAAAGTTTGCTAAAAACTACAACATAAAATAAAGATAAAAGAGTGTTGTTGTTTATACACGCAAAATCAAAAATGGTCTTTTGAGTTATGATTTTGCTCCCACTAGTAAACTACTCCCAATTGACTTTCAAGAATCTTTCAAAAATTCTTTAGTGGCCAAGATCCCATCTAGTTACCCTGATTCCCGACGAGGGCCGATCAACCGGAATAATTCGAAAGGTAGGTAACACTTTACCAATCACATCTCTATGTGACTCTTGGTGGTTGACTAGTCAACTCTTTGACAATTCACATCTTATGTGATAGTCAACCCCTTATCTCTAAAATCGAGGCAGTTCGACGAGGGCTAATCACCGCAAGATTCTTAGTCAAGTCGTAACCCAAATATTCATGAGATCTCATAACGATCATATCTCGATAACGACGATATACCCGAGGTAGGTCAACTCCCGACGATGGCCGATCAGTTGGATCCGAACAAGGGCTCTTCACCGTCATTTTAATATTGGGAGACAAATATAACTCGATTTTTGTTGTGGGAGTAATTTTAATTTAATTCACTTAATTAATTTTGAATTAATTCTCTTAATTAATTTAATCGTGGTCTCATCATGTACATCTATCTCTATAGGCATACCTACACATTCATTTAGATCGTGCCTAGTTATGCATCTATCGTATCATATAAAACAAACACAAGCACAAATAAATAAATGCGTAAAGTAACCGGTATGATATGGACTTTTCTTAGGTGCGGATTCAAATACAACCGATTTAAACAATGGGTCACAAACTAAAGGTAGGTGCAACCGCCTATAGGATCTTTAATGCGTCATTCTCCAATGGGTTGTTTATTCTTCTTTCTTTGGTCTCCGTCTTCTGCTCCATTCTTGTTACATAATATTCTATCTAATAAAATAATTACACCCGCTGCACACGGGGGGAGCTAACATGAATGAGATAATGCAGAAAATAAACTAGGTTACGTTCTTCATAACGGCCTAGGAAAATATTTAAACCAACAAAAAAATAGATCATTCACAACTATCATATTGGCCGAGTCCATAATTAATCGGGGTCTATATAATCATATTATATCTACACAATATCTAATTCATACAATAAAATCTTATGAAAAAGATAAAATTAAAAACTATCAACTTGCGTCTTAATTAATCGATTAACGTTTAATCTATTAAATAATTTTATCTAATCAGTTAACTAATTAACATTTAATTAATTAATTGATTATGATCGAAATAAAATTAATGGATAATTTTAAACGATTTTAATTTTAATTTTAATCAATTAGAACTATTCCAAAAATAAATCAAAATTAAAATTAAGTCTCTTTTGTTTCTTTCCTTTTGATTCCTAATCAAAACGGATGCCTTTGGTTTCCTGAACCAAAAGTCACCAACCTTGGCCCTTTCCAAAATCAAAATCCTTGGCCCTTTCCAAAATCAAAATTTTGTAAAGGGCCTTTTTTCAAATCAAATATTTGAAAAGGGCCTTGGCCTATTCCAAATAAAATTTTGAAAGACCAATATTATTTTAATTCCATGTGGCATCCCAATTGGCCAGACTATTTGAACCATTAATTAGCCACATTACACCAATTAAACAAAGAGATATCAATCACAACTATGAACCATATTGAATCACAAATACACAAAAAAAAAAAATTGGAGATCTATTGGTTGATGCTTTGTCTATAGTTGTAGAATCTGCACGAAGCCGCCCAAGCGTTCGGCCTCTACCGATGATCTACAAGAACACCTCGCCGGAATCTCATCATGGATTGCTATCAGAAAAACTCGTTTGCAAGACCGACTTTTTCTCTCTCACAAATCTCTCTCTATGAAGCTCCCTATTTTTCACAAGAAACTATTAGTCTCTTGGAATTATGATGTACACAAGAGCCAGCCAAGCCTTCTTTAAATAGGGAAAAGTGGCGCCCCAACTATGCCCCAATCTGATTGGGATTAGCTTCTAGTAGATTGATGAGAAAGAAAACATTTTCCTAATAAAATAAGGAAAATCCCTTTAATTGATTTATCTCATTTAATATTCAATATCTTTATATTAAATATATTTTCAAGATATGCATTGATAATATCTTATATTGAATATATCTTTATCTTATTACAATAAATCTATTTTTCAAAAATTAATTAATATCCAATATTAATATTATGGTATTCTTATTAATTAAATTGCACAATCCAAATGTATCCAATACACTTTGAATATGGCGCCCCTTCCCCACTAATTTGGAAATTGAGATTTTCTTTAATTAATATAATACTATGATTAATTAATTTGCAACATACATGTGTATCATATACACATATAATTTCGACACATACATATACATTATATGTATATTTAATTAATCAAGATATTTAATATCTTGTATTATATTTATTCATAATAAATAAATTTCACCATATTAATTTATCACTATAACACTTTATAGTCGAGATAAACTTTCCTTATTTGGTTATCGCTATAACCGCATTTTAATCCGGCTAGATGTTCATATGTGTGTGACCCGATAGGCTTCCGAATATGATGGGCATAGGCAGAAATTGCAAATTACTAAAACACCCTTCATACCTAATGATCACGAGATAGCGTCTAGCAACACACCGTGACCCCAATCATCGGAAGAGTCAAATGCAATGACTACTACCTTTCATGGGAAACAGTTACCATGTAAATAGAATCCTATCACTGTAATAATATCCATACGGTCGTACTTCGAGTGTCAAACATCAACGACCGTATCTTATAATCTGGATATAATAATCTCTCGAAGTAACTCATTTACTTTCACTTTGTAAAGATTCACGAGAGTAAGTCATTCTTTATAAGATGGCCCTTTCGGATATTCACCCCTACTATTAGGGTACGCGATTTCCGGACGACCAAACGTATACTCCGCATGCTTCAGCATCACACCCAATCACTACCACATGATCGCCCCGTGGCTAGGGGAAACCTCAATAGTGTCAAAGCATGACAATCCACACCGTGATGTCATGTAGACTCCAGTCCTAAGGATAATTACACAACCGCCACATAGTGTGACACTTAACAATGTAAGTGGGTCAGTCTAACGTACTCATTCTCTAATACACATCCACGTATAGTCCAAGTGTCTATACACTTCAATAGACGAGATATGTCCCTGCCCTTAAAGACATCTAATACGTGCTAGCTTGTTTGTACTATCAATGCTCTGTTTAATAGTACATAAGCCTGGAGACATTTAAGTATCAAACTCATTAAAGTGATTAGAGATCTCATCAACCATAATCGCCTATCATGGTTTCTCTATCACAGTTTAATACTAAGGACACTATCATCTAACAATTCATAATTGGTTCAATAAAATAACAAATATATGACAACAGAAAAGCCATTTATTATATATGTATAATCATAAAGAAATAGTAGAAACGATCTGACCCGGTCGGATACGGTCCAACCCGATTGGGTTTAGGACACTATTTTAACATTTTCTCTGTGATTTTCTAAGAACTTTAAAACTACATCCATAAATTCAAGTATCAGCAAATCAGTAACTTCAGAGAATACATTCAGGCTAAACTTCAATCTTAAGCCAAATTTATACTTCAAGGACATATCCAGTATAGGTTGAACCTTGAATCAACTTCTTGATTCAACATTCGCTCCATTTTGTTATTCAATAAAGGTTTTAAATCTGTGAAGTTGTGCAAGCAGTCAAGGACAGATGACCAATCAATGAAGAATCTATAAGTTTTCATAGACTTATAGCCGCTGAAGCAATGTTATTGTCAAGGTGCTGTGTTGTGATAGATGTTGAAGGAACAACTTAGCTGAGTTAGTGAAGCAGCTTTAGGAAGAAGTTGTGAAGGATTAACAACTCAGATTGTGAAGCAACGAAGAGAGTTGTTAAGAAAAATCATACACTGTTGATACCGGTGTAACAAAACAATTGTGAATTCCCTTAATCATCAAATGAGAATAAAGGACTAAGGGATTACACCACCATTAACCTCTATAAACTTTTGTGTCATTTCCTTTCAGCACTTTACTTTCTGCAATTTACTTTCTGTATATTTGCTTATGTGCACTTCATCATTCAGACTTTATTAAATAACTTTGAAAACCGGTTGTAAAGGCTTTTAATAAGCTGCCTTCTTAATCTGACAACTTGATAAGTGTTAAATAGTTTGAAAATCCAACTAATTCATTCACACCCAACTTGTTCCAGCCTTACATTTGGACCAACAATAATGACACACTACTATACATTTTGTGATATTTATTGGGGAAAATACTACTATATTTGAAAATCCAACAAGTTTATTCATACAACCCCCCTCCAACTTGTTCAAGCTTTACTTTGAGACCACAATAACGAAACACTACTATACATTTTGCGATATATATTGGAGAAAAATACTACTATATATAGTTTATCTGAATACATCAACCATTGTACTCGTATTAATAAATATTTCACACATTAAAAACAATGTCTTGAGAGAAAAATAAATCATGCATTAGTATTTTTATTTTTATTTTTGTAAGTAAAATCTTTTTAATATTTGTATAGATGTATCACTTTTGTAATGAATATTTATTTTTTATTACATAATAAAAAATTTATGTCAATTTATTCAATTATTAAAGATAAAATGAGCGAATATAAATTTTAGGACGAACAACAAAAAAAAATGCATAACATATATAGTACTATTTTTCCGGATCCGGGGGGACTGCCACTTGACCGCATTTTAATCCGGCTAGATGTTCTTATGTGTGTGACCCGATACATGTATGTAATTTGCAACATACATGGGTGTCATATACACATATAATTTCGACACATACATATACATTATATGTATATTTAATTAATCAAGATAATTAATATCTTGTATTATATTTATTCATAATAAATAAATTCCACCATATTAATTTATCACTATAACACTTTATAGTCGAGATAAACTTTCCTTATTTGGTTATCTCTATAACCGCATTTAATACGGCTAGATGTTCTTATGTGTGTGACCCGATAGGCTTCCGTTTATGTTGGCCGTAGGCACAAAGTGCAAATTACGAAAATGCCCTTCATACCTAACGATTACGGGATAACGTCTAGCAACACACCGTGACCCCCAATCATTGGAAGAGTCAAATGCAATGACTACTACCTTTCATGTGAAACAGTTACCGTGTAAATAGAATTCTATCGCTGTAATAATATCCATACGGTCATACGTCGAGTGTCAAACATCAACGACCGTATCTTATAATCTTGATTTCATGCTCTCTCAAAGTAACTCATTTACTTCCACTTTGCAAATATTCACGAGAGTAAGACATTCCTTATAAGAGGGCCATTTTGGATATTCACCCCTACTATTAGGGTATGCGATTTCCGGACGACCAAACACGTATACTCCGCATGCTTTAGTATCACACACAATCACTACCGCATGATCGCCCCGTGGCTAGGGGAAACCTCAATAGTGTCAAAGCATGACAATCCACACTGTGATGCCATGTAGACTCCGGTCCTAAGGATAATTATACAACCGCCATATAGTGTGACACTTAATAGTGTAAGTGGGCCAGTCTAACGTACACATTCTCTAATACACGTCCACGTACAGTCCAAGTGTCTCTACACTTCGATAGACGAGATCTATCACTGCCCTTAAAGACAGAAGACATCTAACACGTGCTAGCCGGTTTGTACTATGAATGGCCTATTTAATAATACATAAGCCAAGAGACATTTAAGTATCAAACTTATTAAAGTGATTTGAGATCTCATCAACCATAATTTCCTATCATGGTTTCTCTTTCACAGTTTAATTCTAAGGACGTTATCATATGAAAATTCATAATCAGTTCTGTCAGCAAAGTGACTTAAACTCAGCATCTGGTAGAACTAATCTGGAAATCAGCTGAGTGATGGTCAGCTAAGTGAAGTGTGTTCAAGTCTGTGAAAGTCAGTTGGGGAGGTCTGTTGGGTGTCTTCTAGGGTCAGCAGGCTGCTGAGTCTACTGAGGTATATTGAATACAGCTGAGTTCAACATCTGGATAATGTCAGCAGGGCAAAGTCAGCAGGGGCTGTGTCAGCAGGGTAATGTCAGCAGAGGAAATGTCAGCATGTTATGTCTGGTGGATTCAGTTGAGCCGAGTTCACGTCTGGGGTATTTTAATCAATCATCTAGTATTTAGTTATAGCGGCTAGGTCTAGGGTTTGGTGACTATAAATACTCATCTGTTGTAACCTAAAATATTTGTAGTGGCGTCAGGAGCAATTGCAGATGCAATTGTATAGTCTGTAAAATCTCCAGTGATAATATAATCTCCGCATTTCTGTCCGTGGACTAGTCGGTATATTGCTGGAAACGACGTTAAATCCTGTGTTATTGTTTCTTGTGTGATTTATTCTTGATTATTGCAATTCGTTTTGATCCCTGACGGTCCTGTTATAACAAACTGGTATCAGAGCGTCGAGGTTATCATCAGGGAATCCGAGGTTCTGTTTGAATAAAATTTTATCTTCACCAAGACCTTCACCGGTGCTTGGATTTTGTGATAAAAGTTCTGTTCTTTGGCGAGATCAAGATGTCTGGGTTAGATGTAGAGATTGGTAAATTCACAAGAAGGAACAATTTCAATCTGTGGCAAATCAAGATGCGTGCTCTGTTGAAGAAACTAGGGCTCTGGGCTCCATTGAAAAAGCGGTGGATGTAGGAAACGAGAGAGATAGCTAATCTGGAGGAGAAAACACATTCAATGATTTTGTTGTGCTTGTCTGATGATGTTATCTATGAAGTTCTTTGAGAGAAATCAAAGAGCAGAGCTGTATTGAAGCTTGAGAGTCTGTATATGATTAATTCGTTGACCAACAAGTTGCTGATGAAGCAACGTCTGTTCTGTTTAAATATGCATGAACGAATGCCTCTCAGCGATCACCTGGAAAAGCTAAACACAATATTGCTTCATCTAAAGAGTATTGGTGTTAAGATCGAAGATGATGATGCATCTCTAATTTTGTTGGTATCACTGCCAGCATCGTATGATAATTTTGTGCAGTATTTTATTGTTGGGAGAGACACAGTGTAATTGGAGGATGTTAGGGCATCTCTGCATAATCAAGAGCTAAGGCATAATGCAGCTGGAACAGGTACAAACAATCGGCCTATTGGTTTAATTGCTATTAACAGTTGCAAAGGGAATGGAAATCCTGAAAAGAAGACATTCAAGAAGGGTGGTTCCAAAGACCCTAATGCAAATCTGGTCTGAATCTGAATCTGGAGTGTTGGAAAGCAGGTGGAGCTTCAGGTCCATACTCAGCTGAGTTTGCAGAACTCTGCTCAAAACAGTCAACACTAATCTGGCACTTGGTTGTGCATCTAAACCCGAAGAATCATGAGCTGAATCTGGTGGAACCAAAATCTAGGGTCGGCTGAGTGAAAATCTGATGATCTAGTACCAGCTGAGTGAAGGTCAGCTGAGTAGGGGAATGTTCAAGTCTGGGAAGCCTGCTGATAAAGGTCAGCTGATTCCATCTGTCAGCACAGTGGCATCTGTTGAATCTGTTGAACATGTTTGTGTTGGTTATGCATTTGTGTCTAGAAGCCTTAGCTGAGTGAAGTCAGCTGAGCATCTGGTGAACATGTCTGAGATGGAGTTCGCATCTGGAGTTAAATCTCATCTGGAGGAGTCTAACCTAAAGTGTGTTTTGTTCAGATCTGGTCAGCTCAGAATTTGAATCTGAATCTGCAATCTGTTTGGTTGAAGTTGAATCTGAAGAACTCAGTTGAGTGTCCTCAACTGAGGTGATTACATTTGAATTTGGTAATCACATCTTGTATGGTGATCAAGTCTGAATTTGTTGATCACATATGTTCTCAACTCAATCAAGTCTGAATCTATTAACAACAGAGGATGTCATCTAAATCTGGGAGGTTCTCATCAGAAGGAATCACATATGGAGTTGTTAAGTCTGAAGAAAGAGGGGGGAATCTGGTACAAGTACATCTGGCATTGATGAATGCCTTTGGTACAAGTACATCTGTTTATGTAATCAGTTTGATTTTGAATGAGAGTTCAAGTCAATGTGGAGATTTGTCAGCAAAGTGACTTAAACTCAGCATATGGTAGAACTAATCTGGAAGTCAGCTGAGTGATGGTCAATGAAGTGAAGTGTGTTCAAGTCTGTGAAAGTCAGTTGGGGAGGTCTGTTGGGTTTCTTCTGTGGTCAGCAGACTGCTGAGTCTGCAAAGGTATATTGAACACATCTGAGTTCTACATCTGGATAATGTCACCAGGGCAAAGTCAGCAGGGGCTGTGTCAGCAGGGGCAATGTCAGTAGGGCAAATATCAGTCGGTTATGTCTAGTGGAGTCAGCTGAGCTGAGTTCACGTCTGGGGTATTTTAGTCAATCATCTAGTATTTAGTTATAGTGGCTAGGTCTAGGGTTTGATGACTATAAATACTCATATGTTGTAACCTAGAGTATTTGCAGTGACGTCAGGAGCAATTGCAGATGCAATTGCAGAGTCTGTAAGATCTCCAGTGATAATATAATATCCTCGTTTCTGCCCGTGGACTAGTCGGCGAATTGCCGAAAACCACATTAAATACCGTGTTATTGTTTTCTAGTCTGATTTATTCTTTTTCATTTTGTTGGACCCTTGGAAAGGATAACACAAGTTTAGAGGGGGGGTGGGGTGAATAAACTTGTCACCAAAAACTAATCTGGTGGAAAAGCCCCAGAATCGAGTTTCTCTCAAAACTCAAACCGATCTTCGGTTCGATTTTGTTCCATCCCTTAACTTGTGCGGAGTTCGATTAGCTCAATCGAATATAAGTCAATCTTGACTTATATTTAGTCTTGTTAATCGCAATGGATAAAACTAGCCTTTAGTGCAATAGATGTGTCGATTAAGTTCTAAGACTCTCTATGTATCGATTCTGTCTTTGACTCGATTATTCTAGTGTTTGCAGAGTGATAATGCAATAAACAAACACAAATGCATAAAGTAAATCAACACAAGATTTGTTTATGGAAGTTCCGGTGGTGTAATCCCGTGACGCCTCCCTTTCTCCTGTGGGCGTAGGAGGTATCACTAGAATAATGAGATAACCGTTACAAAATCCTAGCACTATGACAAATCCTTCACGACACCCTAGTTTCACTTTATCTACACAAAATGAATAAAGGTGAGATTGCTCCTTCATCCTCGCACACACCGATCTTTCGGAGGTGGAATTGCTCCTTCACCACTCACCACTAATACCAACACACAAATCCTCGGATCGCACTAACAAATTGTGGCAACTAAGTTGCAAATCAGATGAAGAAAGGTAGAATTGCTCTCTTCAAACTATGCACAACCAACCCTTTTTCACAAAGGTTAGGTTTAGAATTAATCAAGGATTAATTCAGTGAGCTGTCTAATTCTTCTGGATCTGACTTTGTAGCTCCAAGATGCCTTCTTTCCCCTTCAATGGGTTACTGGATCTTTCTTTGAAGTCTTCAAGGCAATTCCGTTGGCTTCCCATTTTTCTAGATATATCTGATTTGATTTTGTGGATCTGGATTTGGATCTTTGAATATATGCTTGTAAAGCTCTTTTTCTGATCCGCCTCTCTCTTTTTTCAAGTGATTCTCTTGTGTATTTATAGGGGTGATGTAACGGTCACTAGCTCTTGTAGCCGTTACACTTGTCGTTTAGCCAACGTTCATATGTACGATCTTTGTCGTATTGTCAGTTTAAATTCAGCAAGGCTTTAACTCAGTTTTCTACTCTTCTTCTAAAACTGAGTACCTTGTATACTTAACATCTGACTTCAATTGACTAAGTCAGAGTACACCAATCAGTTTCTTCTTATCCGTAATCGATAATCTTTGTCCTTAAGATTATTCACTTTACATGATCTATAACTCGCCAGATCACCACAGACTTGCTCGAATCCTCGACTTATAGTCACGACTTAATCGACTTTCTAAACCGAGTTTGCCACTTAAGTTCTTGATTTTAGAATCGAGTCCATGTCCCTCGCCTTCTTGATTATCTAGATAAGCCAACTGAGTCTGTGTCCTCAAATAACTTATCTTCTTCGGGCTTCTAGCATAACCGACCCGTGGGCCTTCTACCTCCACGCGAATTGCTCCATCAGGCTTTCGCCCATTGCGGAAAATTCCCCGCTGCTTTGCCTCCCGTAGGAGTGCGGGCCGTGTCTCACTCCTGTGTGGCTGATCATCCTCTCGGACCACTGCATCGATCATCGCCTTGGTAAGCTATTGCCCCACCAACTAGCTAATCGGACGCGAGCCCCTCCTCGGGCGGATTCCTCCTTTTGCTCCTCGGCCTCTGGGGTATTAGCAGCCGTTTCGGTGTTGTTCCTCTCCAAGGCAGGTTCTTACGCGTTACTCACCTGTCCGCCACTGAAACACCACTTCCCGTCCGACTTGCATGTGTTAAGCATGCCGCCGGCGTCATCCCGAGCCAGATCGAACTCTCCATGAGATTCATAGTTGCATTACTTATAGCTTCCTTGTTCGTAGACAAAGCGGATTTGGAATTGTCCTTCATTCCAAGGCATAACTTGTATCCACGCGCTTCATATTCGGCTTCATATTCGCCGGAGTTCGCTCCCGAAATATAGCCATCCCTACCCCTCACTCACGTCAATCCCACGAGCCTCTTATCCATTCTCATTGAATCGCGCGGGGAGCAAAGCCAAATAGAAAAACTCACATTGGGTTTAGGGATAATCAGGCTCGAATCGATGGCTTCCACCACGTCAAGGTGACACTCTACCGGCCGAGTTATATCCCTTCCCGCCCGCATCGAGAAATAGAGAAATAGAACTGACTAATCCTAAGTCAAAGGATCGAGAAACTCCGTTATAGACATTTCTGTGCATTCAATGTACTCTACGGATAGAGGAATACATAGAGTTGAACATAGTAAAATAAGAAATTGAAAGATTTCGTTGAAATTGTTCGTTTGGAAATTTCCCGAAAAGCTAATCATAGGTTCTTCTCTCCATCGGACCAATAGGGCCGTTATGCTCATTACTAAACTTGTTGAAGAGATGAAATAGAACCAAAGTATATCTTTTTGATCCGAGGTTGAATCGATCATCGAAGGAAGAATAGGCCAAAAATTAGGATACATTCTGGGAAAATCAAACTTCCATCGAAGAGAAGCAAATGAAAGGCTTTCATAAAAATTCTCGTAGAATCGAGAATGAAGTTTTCATTCTGTACATGCCAGATCATGAATTAGTAAGTGCATCCAATTTCCAAAAAAAAATCCCAATTGTGCCGAGCTTTCCTTTCCATTTTTGGAATGGAATATTTACGGAATCTCCATGAATAGGATCCCTCAGTTCTTCATGTGCATATTCAGTTTTCTTGCTATAACTCAGTTTTCTTGTTGTGACTCAGCTGTTCGCCTAGTTCCTATTCTATTACAATGCTTGTCTGAAACAACCTATACAAAGTTCAGACTCTAGATAGAACTTATACATTTATCTCTAGACCATTTCTTGCTTCTTCTTTCATTATGCACTATAACAGTTAGTAACGACTTCATCATCATGGGTTGTAAGTGATTTGTCTAATTTCATGACGAATCATCATCAAAACATAAATAATATTTCCAACAATTTCCCCTTTTTTGATGATGTATCATAACCCTCCCTAAAAGCAGTAATAAAAGAATAATGCAAGAATTCATTACAAAACAAATTAAAATAGCAAACTAGAACAGCCAAGTTTATTACAAGATTCAAAATGAAACAAACTGAGTTATAACTGAATAAAATTACAACTTCTCTTTTTCAAGTGCTATTGTCTTTTCTCCAAGAAAAATGCTTCTCCTAGTTTCCAGAAGTCTTCTTTCTTTTCCTTCTTCAACTGATTCGCCATCTCTAGGCTTGATCTCCAGATATTCACTGATCAAGCGATTAGCCTCTTCATTGTCTTTGTTCTTGAGCTTGATCAGAATTTCCTTGATTTCCTCATTCCATCAGTTTTTCTTCTTCATCCGAAATGAGATTAAGATTTTCTTTCTAGTTCCTTTTCATCTTCCCTTTCTGGTTCAGCTTCCCCCTTAGTTCTTGTCCCTCTGTCTTTTGCTGCTTGTAGACCCTCTTGCAATCTGATACAGGTTACAAGTTTCTTCCTGATGCTCAGCACAACTTGAACTACGTTATATTCATCTTCTTCAGTTCTGGTTTCAGTGAAGGTCTCTCTTTTAATCAATTCCTCAAACAGAGTATCAATTGCTTCTTCATTCCTTCGAGTAGATAGCAGATCAATGGTCTGTAGATCAGAGTCTATTTGTTCATCTTGTTCTTTAATCAACTGTAGGGCATAAGCCTTTTCAGTATTGACAGCATCACCTTCAACTTCATCACTAGCTTTATTTTCCCCCTTGTTTGAAGATAAGCGATAACAATCTTCAAATAATCTACGGAGGGTGATGAGGTTAGAGTATTCGAATAGACCTGAGAAATGTGATCTTTCAATGAAATCATGTAATTCAAAGAGCTGCTGCTGTAGAGTTTGCATCACACTTTCAATGGTCTCTTCCCATCCTTTCGCTTTTTACTGATTCTGATTTCGTGGAGGTTGAGATTCTTCGCTTGCCAATCAGCTTGTGGATGCCTCATGAACTTGCGATGAGGAGCCGCTTTGAGTATCATGAACCGCCGCCTCCTTTTCATACTCGACCACAAAATTCTGCGTCTTCCACACTTCTCTCTGTCTTTGAGGTATTCCCATACAACTTAGTTAGAGATTCACTATCTTCGCCATCAACATCATTATCTTCTTTAATTTCTTCATTTTCTTCATCTTCACTTTCTTGATTCATCGACTCGCCTTCTTCGCTTTCTTGCCATCCTCAATTTCAATTCGTCCTCGCCGATTTTCTTTGCTTGAAACTTGTTCCACATTCTTTCTGTCTTCTCAGAGTTCAGTCATCCAAACTCACAGTCTCACTTGAACTAGAATCTGAGATTTCACTTGATTCTTCTTCAATAAAGATTTTTCTTTTCTTTGTCCCAGTGGACTCTGATTTGAGTTTTGCTTTGGTTTCTATGACTTTTGAGATGGAGAAATGATCTAGTATCCTTTGCACTAGATAAGTAAATCCCTTTTTTAGTAGAAACATTTCTCCAGTAACTTCCTTCCTTTCTTTGAATCTCTCCTTTTCGTCTGAGATTTGCTTTATCAACTGATTGAGAATAAACTCGTTCCAATACAATCTCTCTCCAAGCCAAATGGCGTAGATCAGCTTTAGTTTATCAGTCGAAAGAGTGTAGAAATTCCTAGCATGACCAATGACATTTTTTGTCAAAAGGATCGTCAAAAATGCAAATTCTCATTTCTGCTGATAGATAGATCCACTAAAATTCTTCTCATTCTTGTTGATTGCAGTGACATCCCAAAGTTTGTTCTTTTCTCTATTTCCAAAAGTGAAAGATGTAGATCCTCTAATTACGTCTAGACCAAACACCAGGGAAAGCAATTGTTCATCAACGGTGAGGCTCTTATCTTGAACAGTTGTTCTGAAGCTTTTTCCCTCGTTGGTGATTACTGCATTCTTGTAGAAGTCTCTCGATGGTTTCGGGCATAAAGTATCCACCTTTGTGTCGAAACAGTGTTTTCGAGTCCCGAATCTTTTGATTTTGCTAACAATGCTGGGTTGATAGCTTGGAGTTTGAAAATCTTTGATGAAATTATCCAGTGGTGGTGATTCCATCGTCAATGTTGTATTGCTCCATTGATTTTTGAGTTAGTGGATCCTTGAATGCTTGATTTTGGGTGAGCGGATTTAAATCAAGATTTTGTTTTGCAATCGTTTTCAAATAAGAGTCGTGTCATAATCAATGGGATTATGTAGGGATGTACATCTACTTTTTCCTCTTCGAGATAGACACGTGGCTTCTGAGTGATTTGTCATGTCACCCAAACATCGATGGTAGCCGGAAAGTTTACTTCTTTTGACCAATTTGTCCTTCATCGCCCTTTGCCTTCTCGGTTTTGTATAGAAGTCGGTTTTAGAGGATTTTGCAATGTGACTCGACTTTTCCTGCAAAAACAGTTTAAGTTTTCTTCGGTACCCATACCTTTTTGGGTCCGGTGAGTTAATTCTTGAAGTATTACTTTCGGCTTTCTTTGTTGAGAGAATTAAACCTTCTCAACTCTTTTTCGGATAAACCATTACGCTTTCAATCTTAGTTGATTTCACAAGGATTCTTTTAGATTTAACATTTTTAGTTTCCTTGTGTAATCTACTAGATCTTCCAAATATCTTGATTTCTAAAGTTTATACTTTTGAAGTCTCAAGACTGGTAGGGGTGGGGATTATCATTGCTTTTGTCAAATTTACTAGACATTAATCTTTCATTTAGATTTGACACCTCAGTTCAAGAAACTCATTCCAATCTTTTGCTTTGTCAAGTTCCCTGTCTTTTAATTTTAGTTCCATCGTAAGTTTTTCAGTTGCCTTGACAAGATCAGAGTTTCTCAGACTGAGTTCATCAAATGATAACTGATTTGAAGAATGTACCTTTTCTTGATGATTTGATGCTGTTTTAGGATTTGAATGTACACTCTTTTGTTGCTGTGATGAATCTTCTATATCAACAACCACTTGCAACAACTTCTCTCCTTCTTCTTTTGAGAGGTCTCTTAGTGATGGAACTCCTCTGGATTCGTTAATATGAACATTGAAGTTTGTATCCACATCATCACTGAGTTGAGGTTCTGGATTTGTATATAAATTTGTCGCACTGAACCTTTCGATCATTTGATCCTGAAAATCAGATATATTTTGCAAGCAATTAGTCAGGGGGTGAGTAAGCCAACTTCTAACTCTAGATGTAGACATTGAAACTAAGTGTTTTACAAGCGATATCTGATGAAGGGTCTTCAACAATCTGGTTGCTTGAACAAATAACTGATGGACAGTTATCTCCTTGAGCAGTAACAATTCGGATCTCTTCCAAAAGGAAGATTTGCTCCGATACCAATTGTTGGCATCGGAAATAACTGATGGCCAGTTACTTCAAAATAGACAAAATGATACTGGATCAGTAATGGATCTCTTCAAAATAGAAACCTTGCTCTGATACCAATTGTTGGTCCCTTGGAAAGGCTAACACAAGTTTAGAGGGGCGGGGGGGTGAATAAACTTGTCACCAAAAACTAATCTCGAAGCCGAAAAAAAGCCAGAACTGAGTTTCTCTGAAACTCAAACCGATCTTCGATTCGATTTTGTTCCTATCCCTTAACTTGTGCGGAGTTCAGTTAGCTCAACTGAATATAAGTCAATGCTGACTTATATTTAGTCTTGTTAACTGGCAGCAGATAAAACTAGCCTTTAGTGCAATAGATGTGTCAGTTAAGTTCTAAGACTCTCTATGTATCAGTTCTATGCTGACTCAGTGTTTAGTGTTTGCAGAGTGATAATGCAATAAACAAACATAAATGCATAAAGTAAATCAACATAAGATTTGTTTATGGAAGTTCCGGGTGGTGTAATCCCGTACGTCTCCCCTTCTCCTGTGGCGTAGGAGGTATCACTAGAATAATGAGATAACCGTTACAAAATCCTAGCACTATGACAAATCCTTCACGACACCCTAGTTTCACCTCTACACAAAATGAAGAAATGTGAGATTGCTCCTTTCATCATGCACACTTGATCTTTCGGAGGTGGAATTGCTCCTTCACCACTCACCACTAATACCAACACACAGTCCTCGGGATCGCACTAATTAATTGTGGCAACTAAGTTGCAAATCAGTATGAAGAAAGGTAGAATTGCTCTCTTCAAACTATGCACAACCAACCCTTTTTCACAAAGGTTAGGTTTAGAATTAATCAAGGATTAATTCAGTGAGCTGTCTAATTCTTCTGGATCTGACTTTGTAGCTCCAAGATGCCTTCTTTCCCCTTCAATGGGTTACTGGATCTTTCTTTGAAGTCTTCAAGGCAATTCCGTTGGCTTCCCATTTTTCTAGATATATCTGATTTCATTTTGTGGATCTGGATTTGGATCTTTGAATATATGCTTGTAAAGCTCTTTTTCTGATCCTCATCTCTCTTTTTTCAAGTGATTATCTTGTGTATTTATAGGGGTGATGTAACGGTCACTAGCTCTTGTATCCGTTACACTTGTCGTTTAGCCAACGTTCATATGTACGATCTTTGTCGTATTGTCAATTTAAATTCAGCAAGGCTTTAACTCAGTAATCTACTCTTCTTCTAAAACTGAGTACCTTGTATACTTAACATCTGACTTCAATTGACTAAGTCAGAGTACACCAATCAGTTTCTTCTTATCCAGGTAACTGATAATCTTTGTCCTTAAGATTATTCACTTTACATGATCTATAACTTCCAGTTGGTCACCACAGACTTGCTCGAATCGACTTATAGTCACGACTTAATCGACTTCTAACCGAGTTTGCCACCTCGATTCTTGATTTTTACATAATTGAGTCTGTGTCCTCCGGTTCTTCAATCATCTAGATAAGCCAACCGAGTCTGTGTCCTCAAATAACTTATCTTCTTCTGATTCTAGCATAACCGAGTTTGAACCCTCGCCTTCATGTGCATATTCGGCTTTCTTGCTATAACTCGCTTTTCTTGTTGTGACTCAAATTGTTCGCCTAGTTCTATTCTATTACAATGCTTGTCTCGAAACAACCTATACAAAGTTCGGACTCACAGATAGAACTTATACATTTATCTCTGACCATTTCTTGCTTCTTCTTTCATTATGCACTATAACAGATTAGTTACAACTTCATCATCATGGGTTGTAAGTGATTTGTCTAATTTCAGTGACGAATTATCATCAAAACATAAATAATATTTCCAACACGTTTATTCTTGATTATTGCAATTAGTTTTGATCCTGACGGTCCTGTTATAACACGTTTTATAAAAGAAAAAATATATGATAACCGAAAAGCCATTTATATATGTATAATCATAAAGAAATAGTAGAAATGGTCCGACCCGGTCGGATACGGTCCAACCCGATTGGGTTTAGCACACTATTTCAACTTTTTCTCTTTGATTTTCTAAGAACTTTAAAAGTACATCCATAAATTCAAGTATCAACAAATCAATAACTTCAGAGAATACATTCAGGCTAAACTTCAATCTCTAGCCAAATTTATACTTCAAAGACATATCCAGTAAAGGCTCGACCTTGAATGAACTTCTTGATTCAACATTCGCTCCATTTTGTTATTCAATAAAGGAGTCTTAAATCTGTGAAGTTGTGCAAGCAGTCAAGGGCAGATGACCAATCAGTGAAGAATCTACAAGTTTTCATAGACTGATAGCCATTGAAGCAATGTTATTGTCAAGGTGCTGTGTTGCGATAGCGGTTGAAGGAAACGTTGAAGGAATAACTTAGCTGAGTTAGTGAAGCATCTTTGGGAAGAAGTTGTGAAGGATTAACAACTCAGATTGTGAAGCAACGAAGAGAGTTGTTAAGAACAACCATACACTATTGTTACCGGTGTGAATTCCCTCAATCATCATATGAGAATAAAGGACTAAGGGATTACACCACCATTAACCTCTATAAACTTTTGTTTCATTTACCTTCAGCACTTTACTTTCTGTATATTTGCTTATGTGCACTTCATCATTCAAGCCCCATTACATAAATTTGAAAACCGGTTGTAAAGGATTTTAATATGCTGCATTCTTAATCTGACAACTTGATAAGTGTTAAATAGTTTGAAAATCCAACAAATTCATTCACACCCCCACTTGTTCCAGTCTTACATTGGGACCAACAATAATGAAACACTACTATACATTTTGTGATATTTATTGGGGAAAATACTACTATATTTGAAAATCCAACAAGTTTATTCATACAACCGCCCGAAACGCTGCTATACATTTTGCGATATATATTGGAGAAATACACTACTATATATAGCTTATCTGAATACATCAACCATTCTACTCATATTAATAAATATTTCACACAAGAAAAACAATGTATTGAGAGTAAAATAAATCACGCATTAGTATTTTTTTATTTTGTAAGTAAAATCTTTTTAATATTTGTATAGATATACAGTTAAACCTCGATAAATAAATACCCTCAGGACCAGAAAAAAATATTAATTTCGAGAGGTTATTCATTTATCGAACATTATTTTAAGCCCCGTTGCCCAAGTCGGGACCGGAGAAATTTTTTCATTTGACGAGGTTATTCATTTATCGAGGTTTAACTGTATCACTTTTGTAATGAATATTTATTTTTATTACATAATAAAAAATTTATGTCAATTTATTCAATTATTAAAGATGATATGACGAATATAAATTTTAGTGATGAACAAAGAATAAAAATGCATAACATATATATTACTGTTTTTCCGGATCCGGGGGGGACTGCCTCCTCCCCCTAAGGTAGATCCACCCATGTTTACACCTATACTCAGGACCAGGGGCGGCACACCCTTTAGAGGAGTTTGGCAGCCGTCCCCCCAAAAAATATGTAGTATAAATAGAGGAGATTTTTTTTTTATAAACACATATATATGTCGAATTGACTTTCTAATTTTTATGTACTGCCTCCCAAATTTTATGCTTTGACCGATAATTAGATTTAAAAAAACGAATATATACACCTATGTTTGAAAGAAAAAAATTGATAAATTTCTGACCACATGTCACAAATCCTGGAGCCGCTCTGTTCAGGACTAAGAGGTTTTTGAGTTCGAGTCCTATGTGAGCCGAGAGTGTGAGAGTGATATATTGTTACTATTGTTTCCGTAAAAAAAAAAAAAAGCAATAAAAAATGAAAATGCTATTCATGAAACCAATATGAGTAACTCCCGCTTATATATTCTCCACCACCTTCGGTTCCAGAAAGCAAAGCCCAATCCAAACTTCAGGCTCTGTTTAGTTTCGGGTTGGATTATGGTTGGATTGAGTCATGAGAGAGAAAATAAAATAAAATAATGTAAAGTAATGATTATAAGGTTGAAATGTTGTATTAAAATTTGTGTTGATGAAGAAATGATTGATGAGAGAAATTTTAATTAAATATTATATTGATAAAGTAATGGTTGAATAGTGTAGGTAGTGAATAAAATGAATTGATTAATATTATTTTATTTGTTGATGGTGAAATGATTGGTGAGAGAAATATTAATAAAATAATAAAATTAATAAAATAATAGTAAATAAGATAGTTGGTGAATAAAATATTAAGTTGGATCCAAATGGATCCAGTCCAGTCTGAAACCAAACGGGGCAGACTCTACTCCCAACGGTGCAGTCAGTGAACGGCTAAGATTAGCCAGGGGGAATTTTGCACGGTGAATATTAAAGCGCCACAAATTTAAATTCAAAATAACGGCTAAAGCTTCCCTCACGTTTGTTTTCCTAGACTCACATTCTTCACACTTTTTCCAGAGTCAAAAGAAATTATCACAGATCATTTAATAGTAACTGATTATTAACAAACGCACTAGTTTCTCCCCTCTTGTTCATAGCTGTAAAAAAGAAATTTCCGTGACTGGGTATTTTTTTTAATTTTAATTTTTTAATAAGACGTTAGGTCCATTAAGATATTTCCATATGCGTATTGCGTATTCAAAGTGTTTTTTAATTGATATGATTTTTTGTTCCCTCAAATGGGTTATATAATGTCACAAAGATCCCCATAAATTTGTAGTCGTTTGGGAATATACAGTCATACATCTTCATAAAAAAATTGTGTTGCAGTCTTGCAGAAGTGTTTCATTTCACGAATGCTTTAAAGCGTAGAGAAGAAATGGAGGATTCAAGAACAGTACGAACGCATGAGTATAGTCTGGCTTCGAGGAAAGCTGAAGAATCAGGTTTATCTAGAGATTTAATTTTCAGTCATTAATTTACCTGTGTGATTTATTTAATTTTTTTGCCATTTTAATGGGGTGTTTTGTTGAAATTTAAGTTAACGGCGCAAAATTTTTTAGAGAAGACGATTCCTATCTGTGGACCTATATGTCCCTCCCTACTTTGTGAATTCCACATAAGATGAATGCAAATCTAAGAATCATAATGAATTCGTTTTTCCTTTTCTTTTTCAATTTTTTTTTATAGAAGGATGATTTTGAACTTAAATTAACACATTTGTCTTTTTAAGGTATAAAATATATTACGACCATTGATATATGATTTATATGAACCTCTATATATGCTTGTTTTTACAGCTTTGAGGCGATATCAGGCTTCACATTGGTTGGAATGTTTAGTTGGACCACTAGGGATATCGAGCCAGCCTTCCGAGAGAGAATTCATTTCATGCTTAAGAAATGGTTTGGTTCTTTGCAAATTAATGAACAAGATTAAACCAGGTTCTGTTCCGAAGGTGATTCAACTTTCTCCAAATATACGCCTAATATACGTTTAAGAGTTGATATATATATGTATCTCTAATAAATGTCGTCGTTTCGTTTGTGAAACTGTAATTAGGTTGTAGTTAATCAATCCGGTTCCAACTCGCAACCATGGGATTCTCAGCCACTACCTGCTTATCAATATTTTGAAAATGTCCGAAATTTTCTAGTGGCTATAGAATCATTGAAGATACCTGTATTTGAGGCATCTGTATTTGAAAGGGTAATTTTTTTTTATTTTTTTTTTTATTTTTTGAGTTTTAGGTTCCTCTCTGTTATTGCTTAAGAGTTTTAAGATCATTTCTTTTACTGGCATCTTTAATGTTATGGATCTTTAGGATAGCGTACAGGACGGATCATCAACCAAGGTTGTTGATTGCATTTTGGCACTTAAATCATACCATGAGTGGCAGCAAATGACTGGAGATGATAATGGACCTCCTCGGAATCCATTCGTTGTCCATTTGTCAAGTAGAAATTATACACAATCTGCGGATTGTTTCCGGGAATCGGTTGTTGTGTCTGAAAGTGTTAATGAACTGCAACATACAACAACTGACAATCTGAGAATACAAGGTTTTCTCTTTTTTTTTTTTTTTTTTTTTTTTTTCACTCCTAGTCCTTTATATTCCACATTTAGTCAAGTAGCCCTTCATCCCCTGGATATGGCTATAGTGGTGAGGAATGCAGGTGTTAGAATGATCAACCGGACCTAAAAAATTTGGAGGTCGAGGTTCGATTCCCGTAAAGGGGTTGATTTCCGATGGCTAAAACTTCATGATGATGAATCTAAGACAACATTGACTTCTAATTTCATGGATCGGCGAGGCGAGCTCTACTACAGGGTTTAACCGTTTTTAGTCAAGTAGCCCTTCACCTTAATTTCACTTGTCCTTTCAGAATTGATTGTCAAGTCTCTTGCTCAACATTTGGTCGACACGAAAGAGAACCTTGATAACGAAACTATTGATTACTTTCAGAATGGAAAAGTGGTAATTATTAATTTGTGCTCAGCATTTATCCATTTTTATACTAGATAATAATTTCTAGTTAGAGCGAGCTAAACCGAATGAGTTCTGTCATTAATTAGGACGTCGAATTTTTTGGGAGGATATTATCCACCTTCTTGGAGCAACAAATAATACAGAAGAACTCTCCGGAGGTAAGTAGATTTAGTTTGTTTATTAACATTGGAGACTAGATTCCAGAATACAAAACCCTTCAATATACCGAGGTTTTTTAGGATTGTAATTTGTCGTTTCTATGTTGTGCGTAGAGTTGCGGAGAATGTTTGAGCAATGGCAACTGCAAGTACTGGAATCTATTTGTTTTGCAGGAAAAGGAACTTCTGGTGAGATCTTCTTAGCATTTGTAGTTCTTTAATGATTGAAATATAAAATATGGGGATTTTTTGGTTGTTTCCAATTATGTACCTTCCTAAATCTACAAATCTCTGTTAATTATTACCTACTTGCAGAATCTCAAAGCATTATTATCAAGTACCAAAAAGGATTTTGAAGATCTGCAAGCACAGATACAAAATGATTTGAAACAACTTGGTAAGTTGGATAAGGATAGCTGCAAAAAAGGAAGGGGAAAAAAATCGAGCCATAAATATTCGCGCAGGGGAGTGAGTGATATGTGCTTCTTACTTGAATTTCAGGAAATCACCTGCAGGACATGTCATGTGCTGCACAGAAATATCATAAAGTTGTCGAAGAGAACCGCAGTTTGTACAATATGGTACAGGATATGAAAGGTTAGCCAAAAAAACATGTATCATTTCCGAATTTATAACTGCATTTTACCTTCACGTACGTATATTAATTTCATAGAAAACATGGACTAATTCTTATGCTTTAATATGAATTTCAGGAAACATTCGAGTGTACTGCAGAATTCGACCTGCCCTCAGTGTTTCTGCACAAAGTGTGATAGATTTTATCGGAAAAGATGGCTCTTTGGTGATTGTTGATCCATTTAGAATCCATAAGGATGGAAGAAGAAAATGTTTTCAGTTTAATCATGTGTTTAGTCCAAATGCCACTCAAGGTAATTTTACAAAAAGCCCTTTAAACATTGATTATATAGAAAGTTGTTAGGTATTTGCATTTGATGTTAATTACACTGTTCATCGATCAACAGATGATGTGTTTAAAGAGACACAACCCCTTATCAGATCTGTGATGGATGGTTATAACGTTTGCATCTTCGCGTATGGCCAAACTGGATCAGGAAAAACATACACAATGGTAAAAGGGTTTTTACATTATAATCTCTCTTTTTTCTTACGTCATGTTTGAGATGGAGTTTACTGGCTTACCTTACCTTACCTTACGCGTCTCTATTGAGGACAGAGTGGATCAACTGCTGAACTTGGAGTCAACTATCTTGCACTCAATGATATCTTCCGAATCTCATACGAAAGAGAGGATATCATTAAATATGAGATGCATGTTCAAATGGTTGAGATCTATAACGAGCAAGTTCGTGACCTTCTTGTTGAAGATTCTTCCCTTACGGATGCTTCAATACATCGTGTGACGTCAACTACAGATGTCATAAGTTTGATGAAACTCGGTGAGACGAACCGAGAACATAGCAGTCGTTCTCATAGGTAAAAACGCAAAAATGATTAATTCCATCCATCCATACTCAACGTACATACAAATTAACATGTTGTTTGTTCTAATAAGTTTTGCTCTCATGTATGTATTTTGCAGTGTCTTAACAATACAGTTGCACGGTGAACATGTATCCGGAGGAGGAAGTAGTACAACGACACTCCATAGTTGTCTACATTTGGTGGATCTTGCAGCAAGCGAGCGTGTTGACAAATCTCTGTCTTGTTTACGAGATGTTTTCATGGCTCTTGCACACAAGAATTCTCATATTCCATACAGAAACAGCAAACTGACACTACTTTTGCAGAATGCATTAGGTCCGTATAACCCGAACACGCTATTATTATATCACTGTTTGACTATATAATACTTAATTATTTTTTTTTTCTTTTTATATGGCATAGGAGGGCATGCAAAAACATTGATGTTTGCACTTGTGTGTCCTGAAGAAGATTCTTTCTGGGAGACAATGAACACGTTGAAATTTGCGCAGAGGGTATCAACGGTTAAAGAGAGCAGTGAAGTTCTAGACCTTAAGTCACAGGTAAATCAATATTTTTCCAGGAAAATGTAGTTGTAGAATACTTGTTTTGTTCATGGAGAAATTTTGCTTAAATTTTCAGATTGAGAGTCTAAGAGCTGCATTGGGGGATAGTAAGGATGAACGAAAACAAACGGCGGTGAAAACACCAAATGGGAGACCAAAACTTGGACAAGAAAAAACTCCACCGCGCACTAGAAGGTTGAGCATTGAAAACAATGCAAAAGAGGGGAGAGTGAATTTCGATTACAGAAAAAGACCGAAAACTCCCCCTCCTTCAATTCAGCCACGGTTAAGAAGATTAAGTTTGGAGGAGGGTCCTAGGTCTGGTAGTTACAAGGAACCTGTGCAGACAAAGCTGTTAGATGCCACCGCCGCCATTAACGAGCCTGTCCGAAAAGGTTGTTCAACAGATCAAGGCACAAAATGTCCGAGGCCTCCACGAAGTCCAAGCCATCAAGAAGTTCTAGTGGAGAAACCAGACGTTAAGCCGGAAATGCTACATCTTCATCAAACTGATACACTTGAAACAACGGTTTCGTGCAAAAATGATGACAATAAGAATAGAATAAAAGGCGAGCATGGCGACGTATCCTCAGATTTCAGCACAAATGGCTCGAGCACTAGTACACATGGAAAGGGATATCAAATAAAGAAGTCTCTAAGGTCTATTGGGAAGTTCATTAATGGCTCAGAGAGAAGGTATATATAGCCTAGTTATTTATCTATTTTTCCTTTTATGATCTTTCATTTATATCATGGATTAAATCATATCTTCACGGATTAATAATATGTTACTCCACTGTGAATTGAAGAACTTGCAGGAATCAACAGTTTCCAAAGGAAGCAAAATCACCAATTTCAACTGATGAAAGAGAAACAAGAAGACAATCATTGATAGGTGTGCTACCATCACAAAGCTCAAGAAGATCATCTCTTGGAGGTAAGTAATGTTTCACTTTCACCCTATATATATATATATATATACTTGAATGACAAACTCTAGCAATTAAGTTTAGTTTAAAGAATTTAAGTCCAAACCAACCCACCATTGTGTGTGTTGGGGTGTACCAGCATCCTGCGTGCTCAAGCGTATGAGGGTTCGACTAAGGCGCAGAAAAAAAACTGTGTTGTGTTAAGAAATAATGTAGCACCTTTACTAATACCAATTGGTTTTAGTACAACGGTAAGCGCTTGATCCTAACAGTGTGTTTTACAATTTACAGGTGTAGTGGGAAATAGAAACTCGAGGACTCCACCTCCGGATTTACGTGCTTCATCAACTAGTTCGACAAAGCGCTGGATGTAGATCTTTTTTAGTAACTGATAGTCAGGAAATACATACTGGCAAGAAGAATTTCACAAATTGGAAAAGCATAGCCATAGATGTCAAGACCAAAGGTTGCAGAAGAATTTTGTGCTTAGACAGCTTTAGATTGAATCATATTGTCAACAAATTGAGGGATATTTTTCTTTTTTCTTGTTTTAACATTTCCAGAGAATTTATATAAAAACTTCTATTTTAATATTTTTTCAACCCATTACAAATTTTTATTTTTATTTTTATTTTTGCTTAATGATTGCTATAAAAACAAGTTTCTGCCGTGACAACAAGAATTACTGCTTTTTCTTCTATTACAAGATCCATACAATGACATGAACAACAGATGTGCCTGATGATGAGGGCATGCTTCTGAGGAAAAAAAATGCTTAAATGTTGAATCCACACGTGTAACGCACCGCTCCTAGATACTGAGTCCTAATCCGGAAGAGAAACGCTCGGCGCGTATAGCGGTAAATAAATCTGACATTTATACGCAAGCCTCTACGTCGTGGTATCAAATAAAAGTAAACGGAAGCTAAAAGGACTCGGGTAAAACATAAATGCTACTAAGAATAGATACAACCACACTAGAGATGGATAGTTAATTACAACGACGAAACAAAACCAAAGACTTACACATTACGAGATCTTAAAAGTACAAACCAAACTTACAAAAGTCTAGGAGTAAAAGGACAACAAGTCTAGTACAACATTTACGAGGAAAAATAATCTAAAAGCATGTAACGCCCCGTTCCCAGACACCGAGTCCTTATCCGGAAAGGGCGCTCGGCACAAATATTATCAAGTAAACTCAATAATATATGTAAGCCTTACGTCATACATCAGAACTAAAACGACGCGGAAGGTAAAACGACTCGGGAAAACAAAAGATCGAACACACGGTTTTCAATGCTGTAAAACTAAATCCAATAAAGAATACTAAACCAACCAACATTCAAATCCAAAAGAATTCAAACGGAACTAATCAAAGGAAAGACAACATTGTTTGAAACTAAGTCAACAACATTATTGAAAGAAACCAAAAGTAAAAGAACTAAGTCTTCAAGAGCTCCATCTCACACGTCCTCGTCAAAGAACTCATCAACATTAGCATCCTGTTCATCTTCTTTAGGGAAAGAGAAAGACAAACACAAAGTAACGGGTAAGTACATAAGTACTTAGTAACGCGTAGAAGATCGTATAACGTCGGTCTCACAAAGAAATAAAAGCAACGCCGTCTTTTATGTTGGACAATCTTATTCAAGAACGAAAGAAAAATTACAAAGAAACTAATAACAACAAATTCGAATTACAATTGCAAAGGAAACGAAAAAGGATATATGATCCGAGCCCTGTGTTGCACACAGTTTCCTTAAGACTAATTCGTCCCCTCACCTTCGTGTGCCGTGAGCTTCAGCGGGACGTTAATCTCCCAGGATAGAACGGATAGCAATGACAGGAAGCACAACGCCTTCAATTGCTTAAGAACCTTGTAGTTTGAACTCTCAGTTTTCATGTAGAAAAGAAGTAAGAAGAAGCAGATTGCTGGTGTGTCTTCAGGTATATAGAATTGATCAAGAAGTTTGTTTATATAGGCTTAATCATGCAGAGAAGAGTTGGGAACTGATGGAATACGAAGTGGAATAGCCTCAACTCGTATTGAACGTCATTACAGCAGGAAATGGAACAGGCACAGCAGCAGCAGATGCAATAAGTGTTGTCAGTTGGAAGGTCTCTGAACTTATCAGTATTCAGATCGAAAAATAAAGGATCAGGTTGAAAAACCGAACCTTCACGGGGAGCCTTTGAATCGAGTTGTATTCGTGTCCGCAGGATGCGCGCTGGTACACAAGTTCAAGCTGAAATCCGGATGGATTTGCACCCCCCCTGCGCCCGCGCGTAGAGAACGGTGTATAAAGTTGGTAAATTCTTACCACTACACTAATACAACATCATATATATGTTGGCTCTTTTCCTTCCTTCCTTCCAATGTGGGAGAAATTGGTTTCTCCAATTTTCCCTTTATTACTAACACTTTCCATTCACCACTTAGGCCCAATAGGCCCAATATGACATATCATTTAACATATCCATTTTAACCATCATTTTCCAACAATCCCCCACATGAATGGAATAGTGTTTAAACCCTAGCAAAGGCTCTAAGAATGAAATTGAGAGTTCGGCGGTAGATCAATGCATAGGATAGGTAGGTGTGACCCTTTGAACCTTCCCTTGATTAAATATGTTTACTTTACTGGCTGACTAGTAGACGCGATGTCCTTGAACTATTCTGCCGTTGATGTAAATGATGACATATCAACCACACTGCATCTACCTATCAACATAGGTTCTTGCGGTTATGTCCATTTTGGCCGTGGACATCTGCCTGGTTCAGCAAGAGTTTCTAAGAATTGCGCCCTCACAATTCCCTTTGAAGCGGCCCCTCTTCTCTCTTACATAGGTGATTCTGTAATTCAGAATTTTCTCAAAATATTCTTCTTACACAAATCATTAAAAGCTCTTCTGTGAGCTTATCCTCGTTCAATCTCACTGTTTCTTCATCTTAGGAATGAGCTTGAGGGTTACCCCCCACAGTGACTTTACTTCGGCAATTAGGTTGTCCCATTGAACCAAGATCTTGGGATCTCCAATCTACAAGGTTGGGTTTTCCTTCACAAAAGTTTTATTCCATGGGCTTTAGTCCCATTCCTCTTGATGATTTATCAACTACCTCTCTATTTAACCTTTTGGTTAGCGGATCCGCAAGATTATCCTCTGACTTAACATAGTCTAAGGTAATTGTACCAGTTGAGAGTAGTTGTCTAATGGAATTATGTCTTCGGCGTATGTGCCTAGACTTACCATTATACATTATGTTCGTGCTCTTCCAATCGCCGATTGATCATCACAATGAATACATATTCCTGGCAATCAAGCCGGCCATTGAGGAATATCCTCAGAATTGATGCAACCATTCTCGCCTCTTCCCACATTTATCCAATGCCACAAACTCGATTCCATTGTGGATCCGGTTATCACGGTTTGTTTGGCGATTTCCAAGACACGGCTCCACCGCCTAACGTGAATACAAAGCCACTAGTGGATTTTGAATCCTTTGAATCAAATCCAATTTTGCATCAAGATATCCTTCTATAACAATTGGTTCTCTTGTATAGTGAAGGCCATACTTACGAGTATATCTTAAGTATCTCAAGAACCTCACTATAGCTTTCCAATGTTCATGACTCGGATTACTAGTATATCTACTTAGCTTGCCAACAAATGTAAGCGATATCCGGTCTAGTACAACTCATTAAGTACATTAGAATTCCAATGATCCTTGCGTACTCTAATTGAGATACACCCTCACCTTTATTTTTGAACAAAGGTTGACTTTGATCTATTGGAGTTCTAGCTTCATTTGAGTCATCTTTATTGAATTTTTCCAGGATTTTATCAATATAATTAGATTGACTCAAAATGAGACCATTAGAATTTCTTGTAATTCTAATTCCCAATATCATCTCTGCTAAACCCATATCTTTCATTTCAAATCTGGTGTTTAACATATCTTTGGTAGATTTGATCATCTTATCATTACTACCAACTATCAGCATGTCATCCACATAAAGACATAAGATGACATAGCCATCTTTTGTTTCTTTCATGTAAATACATTTATCACATTCATTGGTTTTGAACCCTTTTTCAAGCATAACATGATCAAACTTTTGATGCCATTGTTTTGGTGCTTGTTTTAAGCCATATAATGACTTAACCGATTTACACACTTTCTTATCTTGTCCTGGACTAGAAAAACCCTCAAGTTGTTCCATGTAGATTTCTTCTTCTAAATCTCCATTTAAGAAAGCGGTTTTCACATCCATTTGATGTACTTCTAAATTACGCAAAACGGCTATAGCAAGTACCATCCTAATGGAAGTTATTCTCGTCACAGGAGAATATGTGTCAAAATAATCAAGACCTTCTTTTTGACTATAACCTTTTATTACTAGTCTGGCCTTATATTTATCAATAGATCCATCGGGTTTCATTTTCCTCTTAAAGAACCATTTTGATCCTAGCGGCTTACATCCTGGAGGTAGATCAACTAACTCCCAAGTATGATTTTGCAATATAGAGTCTATTTCACTATTTATTGCTTCTTTCCACATTGGACCTTCAGAAGAAGTTGGCGCTTCTTTAAAGCTTTGAGGATCTGTCTCTATCATATAAATGATAAAATCTTCACCAAAAGATTTTTCACCCTCGACCTATTGCTTCTTCTTGGCTCAACCTCGCTTGGCTCTTCTTCGATTACTTGTTCGTAAGGGTGATCCTGAACATGAACACGCTTTAATGAACTAGGTTCATTTGTTTTAGCCGAAATACATTCTCAAAGAATGATGCATTTCTCGATTCCATTATCGTATTTTTATGTATTTCAGGATTATCTGACTTATACACAAGAAATCGATAAGCACTACTATTGTGTGCATATCCAATGAATATACAATCAACAGTTTTTGATCCTATCTTTACTACTTTTGGTGTAGATATTTAGCACCTTTGCAAGGCACCCCACGCTTTCAAGTATTTGTAAGAAGGTGGTTTACCTTTCCACGATTCATAAGGAGTTTTCTCTTGTTTCTTTCGGGGTATCTTATTTAAAAGATAATTGCTAGAAAGGATAGCTTCCCCCCACAAGTTTTGTGATACTCCTGAACTCAACAACATTGAATTCATCATTTCTTTCAATGTTCGATTTTTCCTTTCAGCAACTCCGTTCGATTTTTGTGACCATGGCGCGGTTATTTCATGAATAATCCCATGTTCAAAGACAAAAATCACTTAGTGGTGCCAAATATTCACCACCTCTATCGCTTCGAGTATTTTGATCTTTTTTCCATGTTGATTCTCAACTTCTTTACGAATAGAATAAATTTATCTATCGCTTTCATATTTTCCTTTTAACAAGTATACATAACAATATTTAGTGCAGTCATCGATAAAGGTAATAAAATAATTATTTCCGCCTCTCGATTGCACAATTTTAAGATCACACACGCGTCGCTATGTATTAGTTCGAGTGGTTGCGTATTTCTTTCAACATTTTGAAAGGACGCTCTTGTTAATTTCGCTTCAACACAAGTTTCACACTTATGTTCTTTATCAATTTCGAATTTGGGGATATATTTTAGACTTATTAATCTACGCAGGAATCGTAATTAACATGTCCTAGTCTACCATGCCATAAGGAAGGTGACTCAACCAAGTAAGCGAGAACCCAAGAATATTATTATTGATATTGTTTGGCCTAATACCATTACATTCACTTGACCATGCCATTACATGCATACCCTTTACCGACATACATACCACTCTTAGTTAAAGTAAACTTGTCGGACTCTAAAACAAGACGGAAGCCATTCTTATTCAATAGCACTCCAGACACCAGATTCTTACGCATATCCGGGACATATAGTACATTCTTCAGAGTTAGATGCTTGCCAGAAGTCATCTTCAGAATCACTTCTCCTTTTCCAGCTATAGCAGAAGTAGCCGAGTTTCCCATGAACAAAGTCTCATTACCTTGAACTGACTCGAACGTAGTAAACACTTCCCTGTCAGAGCATATGTGCCTTGTAGCTCCTGTGTCTACCCACCATTCTCTAGGATTTGAATCCATCATGTTCACTTCAGACACAACGGCACAGAGATCAATCTCTTCCATGCCTTGAATAATATTTCTTTCAACAATATTATTCTTTGGTAGCTTTTCAACGAAACATGCAATTATAAAAGCCTTATTAAGCTGTATATTTTCAGCTTGAACGTCCTGAAGAATCATCCCTAATTCTTCGATCTGTTCGATGAGTGGTCTTGAATCCACCATCTTGTATTCCAACAACCGTCGAGCTACACATTTCTTTGATTCCGTATTAGTAGCCATTTCTGAAATTTAACACAAAAGATTAAATTTCTTTTCAATACTGTATAGAACGTTCGTGAACCGAACTATACTAATTAAAACAATCTCAAAATTGTCTCTACTGAAAACAGTCTCGAACTTGTGTTTTTATTTTATAGAACAATCTTTAATTGAACTATAGTCAATTCAACAAAAGATTCGTTTAGAACTCGTTTTATTGAAGCAATGTTCATTTTAAACCCCTAAACAGCTCGTTTTAAGGCAACACAACTCGATTTAAAACCCAACTCGTTTAAAGTTTAGCTCGTTTAACAAACTAAACAGCTTGTTTAAAATTCAGCTCAAACTAAACAGCTTGTTTAAAATTCAGCTCGTTTAAAATTCAGCTCGTTTAACAAACTAAACAGCTTGTTTAAAATTAAAACAACTCGTTTTTTAAGCAGTTCGTTTAAAACAGCTCGTTTAAAATTCAGCTTGATTAAAATCAGCTCGTTTTAAACAGTCATCTCGTTTTAAAATAAAAAACAGCTCGTTAAAACAGCTCATTATAGTCAAATCAGCTCGTTTTAAAACCCAGCCTGATTCAACCAAATAGCTCGTTTTTACACACCTCGATTCGCTTTCTTCAATTACAAAAAACTGAATCTTTTCAAACTCATTTCAAACATAGAATGTAGGAATTCAGTTTGATGAATCTCGAAACTTTTCACAAGAAAAACTTGTTCGATCCGACACAGTTATACAACTGTTCGTTCTTAATTTCCTCTCGTTAATGAACAAGAAATATCAAGATTTAGTCTTAATATTGTTGGACAATCTTACTCAAGAACGAAAGAAAAATTACAAAGAAACTAATAACAACAAATTCAAATTATAATTGCAAAGGAAACGAAAAAGGATATATGATCCGAGCCCTGTGTTGCACACAGTTTCCTTAAGACTAATTCGTCCCCTCACCTTCGTGTGCCGTGAGCTTCAGGGGACGTTAATCTCCCAGAGATAGAACGGATAGCAATGACAGAAGCACAACGCCTTCAATTGCTTAAGAACCTTGTAGTTTGAACTCTCGCCATGTAGAAAAGAAGTAAGAAGAAGCAGATTGTTGTGTGTCTTCAGGTATATAGAATTGATCAAGAAGTCTGTTTATATAGGCTTTATCATGTAGAGAAGAGCTGGGAACTGATGGAATACGAAGTGTAACAGCCTCAACTCGTATTGAATGTCATTACAGCAGGAAATGGAACAGGCACAACAGCAGCAGATGCAATAAGTGTTGTCAGTTGGAAGGTCTCTGAACTTATCAGTATTCAGATCGAAAAATAAAGGATCAGGTTGCAAAACCGAACCTTCACGGGGAGCCTTTGAATCGAGTTGTATTCGTGTCCGCAGGATGTGCGCTCGCACACAAGTTCAAGCTGAAATCCGGATGGATTTGCACCCCCTGCGCCCGCGCATAGAGAACGGTGTATAAAGTTGGTAAATTCTTACCACTACACTAATACAACATCATATATATGTTGGCTCTTTTCCTTCCTTCCTTCCAATGTGGGAGAAATTGGTTTCTCCAATTTTCCCTTTATTACTAACACTTTACATTCACCACTTAGGCCCAATAGGCCCAATATGACATATCATTTAACATATCCATTTTAACCATCATTTTTCAACAATTTATTAATTCAGTCCGTTATTAACCCTAGCTAACTATCATATTACGTTCATAGCATAACATGAGGTTCCAAAGTTATTTAGCTTAACTCAAGTTTGTTACATCATGAATAACAAGGGCACTACGCCTAGTAATAGGATGTACTAGGACAACTGGGTCCAACCTACTCAGAGACACGCTCTAGTAGCCCCGGGAATATCTGAGTCCCGATTGTGTGATGACCGGCAGAGTGCACCAGACGCTTTATCTAGCCAATCGATTGACCGGCGTGGGTACAGTCTACTTTGTCTGGTTAGAGACCAAGCATTGCATGATGTTTAAGGTTATTAATCTAGCACGTACGTTTGATTAGATGTTTAACTAGCCACCTAAGTTGATTCACATAAAAGGCTCACCTATCAGTCTACTCCCTCTTCTTAAGACCACTAGAATCTAACAAAACCAAGCACATACACAGACATCGATAAACCCTAGCTTATCGAAGCACAAGGCAAATCCAAAGCTTTCGACGGTCCCACACTTCATCTTTTTAGGGAATCCATATGGTGCCGAAACTAAACGCATAAAAAGCTAATTCAGGGCTTTGTCACATAAGTTTAAGCAGTAAAAACATGATTATAAAGCCTGAAACCAAGCTGACACAAAAAAACAGTGAAAAACAGAATAAACAGGTGAAACGCCCGTCTGCCTTCATGCAAACGCCCGTCTGACTTGAACGAACGTCCAGAAACCCTCAAACGCCCGTCCGTGAAAATCAGCCACATCCTATATCTAAACTGAACCCTCAAACGCCCGTCCGCACTACCCAAACGCTTGTTTAAGCTGCCGCTACCGCAAACGCCCGTCCGCTCTACCCAAACGCTCGTTTGCCTGGGATTTACCGAGAAAATCTGCAACTGTCAAAACGCGATTCCAACCCAAACTCCAACAAAAACAGATCCAAAACCACTAAATTAAGCATACAAATTGCTCTATAACTTTATGACTTAATCATACGATAAGAACACCACGTTACCTTAAATTGCGTGGTACAACGATCCAAAGCTTCAACTCGTCAAAAGTTTGAACCTTTAACACCAAACCTATAAACGATCAATCCAAAGACGATCACTACGATGTTTAAACTTAGAAAAACACAGCTTAACAACGATGATGAATAAACCCTAATATCAAGAACGATGAGGGAAAACTTACGTTAACGGACTTAGGGATATTGTTCATATCAAAACAATCCTCTTATTCCATAGAGTATTTTCCTCTTGATATGTCTATTGAAAAGAGCAATGGTTTAGCTTCGAAATTCGAAAGCCTCTTCTCTTCTTTTTTTCTCAAAACTTGCGCCTCTCTTCAGATTATTTTACGTAAAACAACAACTAGGTTAATTTAGGATTAGTTTTCCTTTTATAATCCCAATTAAATCTAATTATTCCTTATTAATTAAATCCAATTAATCCTTTTCTTTTCCCTTTTTCTTTTAATCCTTTAAAAACAAAACCAAATATTCAGATTTTTCATGAAAAGACAAGGATGCCCTTTTTGAAAAATCAGGATATTACAAAGCATCTTCAAGGCATCAACGTCATCAAGTCGTCGACTACTTTTGGTCAACCTATTCGTCTTCTCACCCCACAATGCATACAAAATAAAATGCAAAGGAGGTAAGTACAAAGTGCTTAGTAAAAGTGAGAAACTAACGAATAACTATGTTCTACAACAAAAGGTTATTATTGTGATTATTATTAAATTATCTTTATGAGACCGACTCAATCTAGGGTTCACTTCATGTCCATCAACATGTCATGACTATACGTTTCTAGCGTAGCTTATCTTGGTTACATCATTACTCAAGGGCACTATGCATGATGAAAATTCCACCATGAGATGTACTTGCCAACTGTGGTGAGTAGCACCGGTAGTCCCGGGATCTCCCCGGTATGCATATACGTTCGGCGAATTTCCTCCACAGCCATTTAGCTATTTAGAGGCCAGCATCGTTGTTCACTTTTACTGAACGTATCACATAGCCGATATGAATTAGTGCCTAACCGAGAATAAGTGATGTTTTATCTTTTACTACACATATGTAATTATTATCTGTTGTTAACTAGCCACCTAAGTGTTTTCAAAGCAAATCTCCCTCACATACACTACTCTCTTTCCTAGACCCCTAGACACGGATGAGGCCAAACAATTACACAGACATTGATGAATACTAGTTAGTCAAAACACAAGCCTTTCATGCTCTTCCGACGGTCCCGAACTTCAACTTCCTTGAAGAGTATGTTCGGTGCCGGAACTAAAAGCATCAGAAACTCAATCATGGCTTGTTTATGTTTAATTAATGTTATTGAATCAAAAATAGAAATTTAAAACTCAACACAAATATACCAAAACATATCACATCTCATTAATTACAACTTAGCATGAATTCTACCACCAAACAACACCAAAACTCAACCTATCATTATAAAACTATATTTACTTATTAGGAAGAGCCTCTTACCTTAATTCCAACAAAACCTATCCAAAACTTTCAAGAAAACGCTGAACTTCTAAGCCTTTAACTCGAAACCTAATTGATCAACAGGTAACCCTAAAAACCATATCTTTCTTGAAAATCCCGAAATGAAAATGTGCTTGAAACAGAAGATTACCTGGATATTTTTCCTATAAAACTATTTTTAGAACAATCTACGCTCCAAGACGATCGTTTCGACTACTCATGGCTGAAAAATAGAGCTATGGATTAAAAGATACGAATTTTTGAAGAAACGAACTCGACGATTACGAAAAACTAGGGCTAAACTGAAAACTTACGAAATTGAGAAAAGTTTGTGAAGAAACGTTCATCTTGATGAGATGATGATTTCCGTCTTCTGCGATCTGCCCAAATTCCTGACGGATTAGCCGCACGATTGAAGATTCCCTTCCACCGATTCCAGCCAATTTTGCGTCTGTTTTTCTTCTGTTTTGCGTAGCCTTTTTTTTTTTCTTCAGAATTGCGCATGATACCAAATAAGGTATTTTGGGGATTATTTCCTTTTTATAGCCATTAATTAAATTCATTAATTAAATAACTAAATCCATTTTAATTAAATAAATAAGATAAATAATAATTAGGTCGTAATGTGTATGTCCAATTACTATTTTACCATTTCTGAAAAGTCGGGATGTTACATTCCTCCCCCCATAAGAGGAGTTTCATCCTCAAAACTCGAATGTAACCGAGAGGTAATTGAACCTGGACTTGCAAAACGTCTCGTTTTCTAACTCTCATGTCGTCTTTGCCATTGTGTGTCTGCTTTATTGAACCAAGTCTAGTTGTACGTCTTCTTCCTTGACTTTCTTTATCCACCACTCCAAAGTGCACTTGTTTCTTCTGCATGCATGAAGATCTCTTCAATTACTATGAGGTCTATGCTTGTTTCCACATCAAAATTGGTTAAGCATTAGTTCATCATTGGCGCAAGAGGGGGCGTCTTTAGATACACTTTTCTTCACTTCGCACTAAACCGCCTTCTTCTTCTTCCATCTTCACCACTCTTATGCTTGTCTTGAGCCAACTTGAGGTTGCGACGATCCACTTCAATCTTCTCGTTGGCTTGATGTGTCAACTCTGGTCTCGTATTCTGTCTTTGCTCCGCTTCAACCTAGAAAGCTGGAGTTCTATGCATTCTTCCATGCAGAGCTTCAAATGTTGACATCTGGATGTTGACGTGGTAACCATTGTTGTAGACAACACTTCAATCTCTATCCTCATGAAAGATCATCAGTAGTATTGTTCCAACTCTCTGTACATCTTGGTTGCTCTAGGATGATTGCAATTGCTATCTTGTGGCTTCATTCATCACTTCGACACAAACTTTTTGTAGAACTGCAATGATCCCGGCTAAAGGACTCTGAGTCTCGTTGGGATGGAGTGTTAGGTTTTATGCCCGAAAGACAATTTGTAATTGTTTTATTTAAATAAATGACAAATTTATTTCATCTTATTTATTCGCATTTATTGCCAATATTAATACAACTCGCGAGAAAACCGTAAGTATATTGATTATGTAATCGATAACTTTCGATGTATGGCTATACGCACGAGGATTGAGTTTGTGAAATATACTTAAAATTAACTTAGTCCGTAGCGCTTTGTTAATCTGGAGTACGGGTCTCAAGATTAATTTGCTAATAATGCGCCCATAACACTATAGGTGTGACAGTCTTATCCGGACTGTCAGTAATAGGGTAATGGGGCATTTATATATGATGATAATCATGTAGGGCTGGACCGATTTGATTTGAGTTCTTGATATAATTTCGTAATCGAGAAGTCTTATCGAATCACAAGATGATCATATATGGATTAATCTCAATCCTGAGGTGATCACAGACAACTGCTTAGACTAGGGTAGGGTTTGATGTGTTAGTAAGGATCACTTCATAGTATGTGGTCCAACACTTCTCGTTGGCTCTATTCTAGGATGAGTGAGTAGTCTGTGCTATCACAGATATGAAATCCATTCCTTCCATCGGGAAGTAGACAGACGGTTCCCTTATTTGTTAACCCTAGAAACTGATCGATGGGCCCAGTTCATATTATATTAGTTATGAACTAATTGATCACTAGGGGGTTAATGGTAAATAAGGATAATATGTTTTGAGAAGGGTTCACGAAAATATCCCGAATCGAAATGAACAGTCTATGGAGGATTTATCCGTATGTAATGATTATATCAGTGGACACTTTTGACTCATAGTTGAGTGTAAGTTGTGTATATTCAGCAGAGTTCAGTTTCGGGTTTATGGTGGTGTAATCCCGGAATTAATAGATTGAATATTATTGTTCGGTCTGACGGATAATATTATTTAATTTATGGTAGCTACTGAATATGGATCCATGGTCCCCGACGTGGCTCTTAATATAGCATATATGTTTTCTCGTCGTTTCACCTCAATTATAATTAAATAGTTGGATTGGACTATTTAATTGATATGTGGATTAATTATTTAGTTGGACTAGATAATTAAATACACGGAAAATAATTTTTCGTGGACTCGGCCCAATTTGGGTGTAAAATGCGTGGCCTTTATTTCTAGGGTTTTTATGGGCGCATTTTGTGTTATTTAATTATTAAGGAATTAGTTTTCTTGGATAATTATTTAACATGTGATTTATCTTTTATTTGTTAATTGATAATTCATGAAATATTAGATAATAATGATATTTATCCTAATTTGTTTGGGATAATTATTTTATTTATCTTTTATTTGAAATAAGGATTAATCTAATAATTATCTCTTAATTATTAAATCCTTGGAGGACAAGGATTACTCTTCTATACAAAGAGAGTTCTCCCAAGCCTTATCACAATACACATAATTTTGAAATATTGGGTAGTATTTTGGCTTAGTTTTTTCGGCCAAAAGTACTAGGGTTCGAGTTTTAGAAAACTTCGGGTTTTCTAAGGTAGCATATCGAGGAGGTCCGGCGGCGTGAAACACCATCCACCTGGTGGTGCTTGGAGACACACGTTGGAAGACTGTGGCTTCTCATCTAGCTTGGATCTTGGATTGACCTTTGTTCTTGGAGTAATTGTACCATAAAAAGGTTGGTAATCTAAACCCCCTCGTAGGTTTAGATCTATTATTTTATGTATTTTGGTTGACTATATCTAGATCTTATACTTTCCGCTGCGTAATCAGGTGGATCTATGATCCATCCGGCGATATTACATCCTACATGGAGAATATGCATTTTCCATACTTTCTCTTGACGATCTGATCCAATCCTTTTGCCAATGAGGGTTAGCTTGGAAAAACAAACAGAGTTTGAAGGTGACAGGTTGAGCACGAGGAAGACTAATGTGACGGCCCGGCTCCCTACCACTTAGGGTCGGTGTGGGAGCGGCCTGCGAAGCTGTCGCCGCGACTTCAGGACATAACTAAAATCCTTAAATAAAGAAGTCCATAAAGATAATTCATTTAATCTATTAATGATTTACAACCATTCCATAACTATTCCCATCATCAGACTACAAATGATTAATTACAACCTTCTATCTAACACGTTGGCGTAACGCCAGCTAGATCCCAAATAATGACATCACTCTCATCATCATTTCTATCTTCTAGTCATCCACCTGGAATCCACTCGAGGTAACCGTTTGTACCAGTAACACTGAAAAAGGTTTCACAGGAGGTGTGAGCTTTTAAACTCACTGAGGTTCAGTGCGTGTATAATGTGTAGCTTTCACAAACTATATTTGAAACTACACATAGCAGATAAACCCATTTATATAAATACAACATTATGTATATAACCAGTAATGGCCACATAAGGGTCAAAGATCATACCAGACGGCAGATACAACTAGATACCAACCTTGTAAACCCTCAGAATCAGATGAAGCTACCTCACATTCCAATGCCGAAATAAACGGCCAGTCAGAATTGCAGATGTCCGGAACATCCGCCAGAGCCTTTAGTCTCACATGGCTCAACCTCCTAACCACACTTGAACAAGGCGAAACAGGATTAGGAAATGACCGAGTTGTCAGCCCAAAGCTTTCCCAACCTATCAAGTCCCCGCCTGCGGGCCCCAGTAACGGTATCGACACACCGTATCACAGATTAACTCGTAGCCATAAGGCATCACAAGAACAGTCAATAGGCAAAGGCAAGTAGCAAAAACAGTATCACAGAGACAGTAATTCAAGTAGCACAGAAGTGATATTACACATCACATTGTAAGACTACACATTTCACATGTGACACAAATATCCATGTTTAGGTTACACGTATTATCA
The DNA here is from genome assembly GCA_026214975.1 of Gentiana macrophylla. Taxonomy (NCBI): domain Eukaryota; kingdom Viridiplantae; phylum Streptophyta; class Magnoliopsida; order Gentianales; family Gentianaceae; genus Gentiana; species Gentiana macrophylla. The sequence goes on from CM047809.1 coordinate 57,134,004, forward strand.
ATGAACAGTTAACATACGTATGTAGATCTAAGAGATCCACACTTGCATGACACGAATCACAACAATGTATAAGGGTAACGAGTCTCACGATGACTCCATAAAGGTATCCACAATAGAGGTTTTAGGGATTAAATGAAAGATGAGAAATGGATGTTACAGATGGAAACTTCTGATTAGTGACTAGTCAGTGGAAGACTTCAACCACCAAGTGGCGATGAAGACAGAAGATCCCTCTCAAATGATGTCGATACCTTAAGGATCTGAATATCTCAAGTTTATCTCGATAATCATGGCTTAGCCTTGAAGTAGAGAGAAAAGATGATAAAGGCATATGTGGCATAGCCAAACCAAGTATACAGGGCCAAACTGGTAGGATAGATAAACGTATCATCGAGAAAACGTATGTTAAACTGTAGAAAATAACCAGTATCACACGAGATGTAAGAAAACAACTGATGATAAAAGTTTGGTGATCGGAGTCTATACGATGAATAGAATCAGTGATAAAGGAATCGACCAGGTCGAAGTAATTGGTGTGGTCTGGCTATGTTTCGTTTGCGATATCAAAGAGGATAATGAAGAATATCTTCGGTTGAAAACAAAGGTAGTGGCTTAGAAAACCCACACAATCAAGTAGCGGTGTTCAAAAGAAGCTTTATCGCAATCCGAGAACTCATTGATCTAATGAATTTCACAAAAGAACCTAGGAGACAAATATACATATCAGTTAAATAGAATTTAACAGAGATAAAACAAATTAAAACAGTTGAAAGAACCTCAGGATACCAGATCAATGTAACAGAAAATACCAGATTAACAATTTCAAGCTCGTATATAAGATTACACATTTTACATATGTCATGAGCACACATAAAACAATTACAGTGATAAGCTATAACAAATAACACTTGGATCTATTCAAGTAGGTTTGATAGATCTATTATAATTAAAGTTAAACAACACGTATTACAATATATAAACAAATAAGGAACCTCGTGATGCCAGATCAATAAAACCGGTTAAAAGCCAAAACTATATATTCATTATGCAGAATTTTCAACGTGTTAAAACGATATAAACAGTCAAAATAATGATACGGTGATGAAGCGATGTAATCAATTAAAAGAACAATATTTTAAAATGTAACAAATAAGGAACCTCACAGTGTATCTATCGAGTTTTGCGATGTCGTTTCTACAGCACCTCAACTTGTATCGCTATTTCTCTGGTGATATAAAATATTTTCTTCTCTATAGAATGTATAAAGATATACCAAAATATGCCATGATTTCTTGTCTTAAATAGCAATGAAATAGACTGGAGAGTCACCAGCTCTCTAACGTGGTTAAACGAAAGTAGTAGTTTGCATGCTACTATCATTAGGCTAATACAAAATATTTAAAATAAAAAATTAAACAAAACAAAAAATAAAAACAACTTACAATATTTAAAGTTGTAATCAGAAGCAAGAAAATTTATTACAAGCTGGAGTATATGTTACAAGAGGGAAGGAGAAGGAGAAGAGGCGAGATAATTCTCTAGCGTACCTCCTTCGTTTCTAAAAACTGATATATATATATAGGGGGGAAAACGCATGAAAACAGTAAAAGAAAAGCAAACAGTAAAAACACATAATTGGCTACATTATTTGACAAAAAATTCAAAGTGAACAGTAAAATTGAACAGTAAATTTACTGTTCATGTCGACCAATAGTGCCAAATAATGACGTCAGTGCTGACTTCAATGCTGATGTCACTGCTGATGCAATTTTCGGATATCGTTTAATCTTTGTCAATTTTTTCCAATTCTTCCAGTTGTTTCATGAAATGATGAACATCTTTATCAATGTCTTCATTGGGGTCTTGTGCATCTTCTGCCATATTTGTAGAAGAAGTCATAGATGTATCGGATTTTAGGTCAGCAAAACTGCAACTATTATACCCAAAATTCTTCAATAGATTTTTTTTGATTTCTGACATATAACATTGCAAGATTTCTTGCTTTGAAACAATTCCTTTAATCTTCAGCTTTCCTGTCAAATTTTTCAAAGGACTTTGTATGCTTCTATTACAAGCAGCTTCTAATTGTTCATCTGTTAATTCTTCTAGATAGCTAATTTTAGCTGTAATTTCTTAAAATAATTCTTCACCAAATATTTAGCCTGTTTGTGGATCTTTTTTCGACAATTTTGTCCAAAATTTTGAAAGATATTTTCTTTTGAGACATGGTAAATTATCTGTAGATATATCTACAATAGGTGACCATTTTAAAATCCATGGAATAGAAAATTCCAAAAAAAAATGTAATGAACCAGAACATTCTATTAAATGTCCTTGATTACTTAATTCTGAAATTTTGGGAGAAATATCTACCCAATGTAAATATAATTCTTTGAACTCTTCTGGTAAAATTTTTATAGAAGGTCCATGTAATAACCACCATTGTTGAAACCAATTTGGTATATATTCCAGATGTTTATATACTTCTGGACATACTTTTACAAACCAAGTATGTTTTTGTTTTCTATTTTCATATAAGAAAACATTAGTAAAAGCTTGGATATAATCCCAATAATTATATTTTATAGCAATATTTTTTTCTTGAAAAATATATTCTTTTTCTTTAAATAAAGATAATCCCCATTCATTTGGGAGACAAATTCTTTTTATAATAATTTTACTGAAGGTATATTCCTTCTGATCATTAGCCATAAAATATGTTATTTCACATTCAGAAGCTTTTAAAATATTTTCATAATATGATCGATGCTTATATGCAGTCGCTGTAAATGGATTATTATCCAAATATTTTTCCATGAGTGACCATGGGTCATTTTTCTTTTTGATATAATCATCATATTCGATAAGGAATATAATTCCTTGTTTTTCATTTTCTTGGTAAGAAGTTATATCTTCTTCTTCTGATATTACCACATTCGTATATGAGGTATTTCCTCATGGCTTTAGCTTTCCCTTTCATTTTTTATATTCCAAGAATTCTTGGTATAATTTATCGTAATTATTATTCGACTTGAAGAAGATCCGGAGATATTCTCTCAAATTAATGTCCTATTACCATGTCTTTGAACAAGGATATTACCTCGCCCTTCCTCTCTTACGATAGGAGTAAAACCCCTTTTCTTTGGAAGTGGAACTCATTCCTACAAATATTCACGAGTTAGGAAATCAGTGGACTATTGTCTTCACCTTTTATATGAATAATATCAAAATCAAAAGGGGCTAAATGAGCTTGCCACCTTGCAAACATTTGCTTAGAAACATCATGTTTAAAATCTTTATTAAACATAAAATTAGCCGATTTACAATCTGTATAAATAAGAAATTTCTTATTATATAAATCATCCTGAAATTTTAAAACACATTTAACAATAGCTAAGATTTCTTTTACTATCGCAGAATAATTCTTTTGACCGGTATTCCATTTACTGAATGAAATCTAACAAGATAAACTTGTTTCGTATTTGGACAAATCTGCATTTAAAATTCCTCCAAACCCTATGTCCAAGCATCTGTTTTTCAATTATTTTATCCCATATGGGATTAGCTAACATTAAACAAGGTAAATTAGCTACCTTTGTTTTAATTATTTTTACACTTTAGTATCTTTGATCGGACCAAGGTTTTGGTTCCTTTTTAATCTATCATATAAGATAGCGAAGATCTTTTGCTAAATCTTTATAATAAGCAGATACATAATTGAGACTGCCTAGAAATCTTTGTAATTGAGTTTTATCCAGAATTATGTCTGGAAACTTTGAAGCGAACTCAATACTACGCTGGATTGGAAGAATACTTCCTTTTTCAATATTATGACCTAGAAATCTAATTTTTGTCTGGAATAAAGACATCTTCGGTTTAGATATAACTAATCCATTTTGTATTACAATTTTTCTAAAAATATTTAAGTGTTTAAAATGATTTTCAATTATTTTTGAAAATACTAAAATATCATCAATATAAACAATGATAAATTCACTATAAGGAATAAATATATCATTCATGATTTTCTGAAATTCAGAAGGAGCATTTTTTAATCCAAATGGCATTACTCTCCATTCATAATGTCCAAAAGGAACATTAAAAGCTGTTTTATATTGGTCTTTTTCAGATATTTGAATTTGCCAATATCCAGATTTTAAGTCAAATTTAGAAAATATGATAGAATTATAAAGTCGATCTAATAAATCCTTTTTATTAGGAATAGGTGATCTTATCCATTTTAAAACTTTATTCAATGGCTTGTAATTTATAACCATACGAGGTACACCTCTTTCAATTTCACTATGTTTATTAACATAAAATGCAGTACAAGACCAAGAAGATTTAGATGGTTTTATTAAACCTTTTTGTAAAAGAGACTCAATTTCTTTTTTACAATGCTCTAAATATTCTGAGTTCATTTGACAAGGTCGAGCCTTTGTCGTAATTTTCTTTTCATCAAAATCTTCCTCATAAGGAAGTTCAACCATATGTCTTTTCCTATCCCAAAAAGCATTAGGATGATCATTACATATTTCAATAGAAAATCTATGAAATAAATTATCAATTTTTTCTTTAAGATTTGAATTTAAAAGCTTTTCATCAATAGTTGATATATTAATTTCTTGTTTTAAGAAATTTAATTGTAAATTCTTTTGATCTATTAAATCTTTAATTTGATTAAGAATATTTGGTATAGGTTTAGTAATAAAATCAAATTTTATTTCTTTACCTTCAAAATGACCTATTATACCTTTAGTATCAATTTTACATAAAGGATATATTTTTTCAGTAAAAGGTGTTCCAAGTATAACTTGACTAGTCATATTTTTAACAAGTAAAAAACTTATAGGAATACAAACATTATTTTTGCAAATATATGCCTTAGGTAATTTAAACTTTATATCAAGTTTTTCACCACCAGCATGACTAAGTGTCATTGTAGTTTTTTCAAAATATTTAGTAGGAATTAATCCTTCTTGTATTACATTCATATCTGCACCACTGTCTATTAATGCAATTAATTCTCGTTTATAAGAGTTATTTATCAGTAAATTAATTTTTACATACCATTTTTGTGAAAAAATAATACTTAGCTTATTTAAGAAATTATCATGTTCTAATATAGATGATAAATATGGTTTACTAGAACTAGGTTCAACATTAGAACTTACTTTCTGATATTCAAGAAGTAAAATTCTTTTTTCTAAATTTTTATTAGCATTTTTTAACTTATTTATTTCTTGTTTTAAATAAATAATTTCTTTTGAAAGTTCAATCATTGTGGTTGGCTTTTCCACTGATTGTTTTTCTTTTAACATTTTTAAAACATTACTCATAGAATAAGATTCTTGAGAATTTTTTATTTCTTTTGATTCATCAAAATTGGAAGTTGATGGATCAGACTGAATATTATCAATTAACATAGAGCGAAGCTCAGGGTCGTTAATTAATTTAAGAAATTCAAAAATATTATTGTTAGTTAAAACATTTATTTCTAAATCTTTAAATTGTGAAAGAATTTTATAAAATTCTTCTCCTTCTTCTTTATCATGTTTTATAAAATCAATATTCTGTATACATGATTTACAACACGTATCCGTGTCAGAAGAAATTAAAGATTCATTATTTAATTTTGATATATCATTATCAGAAGATTGTTCATCAGAATTGTCAGAAGAAGACTTTTCTGATTCTGAATTAAGAAGTATTTTTGAAAGACTTAATTTTAACTCTTCATTTTGTAAATTATTTATTTTCTTTTTTAATTTACACCTATTAGCATAATGGCCAATCTTACCACATTTAAAACAGGTTTTATCTGTTTTATTATTTTTCTTAAATTCTCTTTTTTCTAATTTCTTTTTAGAAAATCTTTTTTTCTTTTTCCCTTTATAAAAAGGATCTGAAGATTTTTCTGATTTATCTTTATTCCTATCTTTTAACGATGTTTTTGAAGAAGATGGCATATCCATACCAAATTGATCACAAAATCTACCTAATTGTGATTTCTCAGATAAATTCTGTCTTTTGATTTGTTGATTTAACTTTATTTCATTACATAAAGCTAAACCTTCCATAATGATTGTACCTTTTAATTTACCATAAGTATAATCTTCATAAGGTATATTAAGAAAATCCTTTCTTAAATTTTTCCTAACCTTTTCAGCAAAAAGATAAGGTAATCCATCAATAAATTTAGATTTCCAATGGAGCTATTACTCTCTGGTAATTCCATAACTCTATTTAAAAATGTATCTTTATACCAACGAAAATCTGTTAGTGTTTTACATCTAAGATTTTGTAAAAGAGTTCGAATATTTTCACAATTATCAGAAATTCTTCCTGTGAAATGTTCAAGGATTGTAGTTACTAAAGTGTAAACTACATTTTCTACCACATTATTATTTTCTTGTTTAACTGTATTTAAGATATGATCTTTATCAGTTAAACTTAAATAATTATCCCACCAACCTTTTAATTGGCCAGTGAATCCTGCAATTATCATCTTTGCAATATTTTTATCAGTATTACCTACAGATTTACATATAGTACTATACATTAACATCCTATGTATCATACTATAAATTTGTTTATCAGCGTTACCATCAAGATTCCACTCATAAATATTTTTACCTGAATAACTATTATTAATAACATATTCTTGTTCCTCATGGAGAGTATCCATAGGAGAAGGTCTTTTATAATAATAATTATGCTGAGTAGGACGATCAGCGTATTTTTTAAGTCTGTTTATTTCAAACTTAACAGTGTCATTATGATTACTAGTTCCAATTGTATTAGACATATCATGATCTAAAGTATTTATTTTTAAGCCTTTAAATTTTTCTTCAATCAAACTTTCTAAATCTCCCTTAGGTTTTAAAATAAAATCTTTAATTTCAGGGGGAGGTTGAAGATGTGATTAGATAACAATATTATATATATTTACATTATTATCTTTAATGTTTTTATCTATTGACAAATTTTGAATAACAGAATAAATTCTTTATGTTCTTTCAGAAATTGATACTATGAAGTACATAAGTAGTATATATCTCATATATCAAACATTTGTTCAACTGACTAATATATATAAATATAAGGGAGTTAGAGTCGTCAAATGCGCAATATCATTTCATGTGATATTCAGTGGGTAATCAGATGATATCACGTGGCCATGGCGGCTAAGAGAGTCGGCCGATGATTATCCCGATATTTCTCTAACATGGTACCGACTAATAAATACACGACATATTACACGTGGTTTTATGGTGTAAAATCATCCGTCGATTCTATCATGTGTTTACGCCGATCATCATAACGCCCGTTCCCGACACCGAGTCCTTATCCGGAATCGAACGTTAAACACGCATAATATTAAATAAATAATATTACACGCGTAGCGCTACTATGTCGTATCAAATTAAAGCAAACGGAAGCTAAAAAGACTCGGTAATTTTTTCCAAATAACCAAGAATAGAAATACTAAAGGTAGAATGAAATGTAATACTTATTACATCGGAAAACCAAACGAATCCAAAAGTACGAATCTTAAAAACTAAAAGGGAACTACAAGATTCAATAATAATCCAAGTTTATGAAATAAATGTAAATAAATAAATAATAAACATGGTCTTCAACTCCGGCGTCCTCAAACGTCGTCATCAAAGTCCTCATCGAACTCCTCATTTACCTGTTCGTCTTCTCTCCCCCAAACACATAAATAAACATGCATTTGAGGTAAGTACATTTGTACAAAGTAAGAAGTAGAAGCTACAATTCAATTAAAGTTATTATTAAAGATGTTATCTTGGTGAGACCGACTCAATTTAGGGTTCACTCCATGCCCATCGACATGTCATGACTATACGTTTCTAGCTTAGCTTATCTTTGTTACGTCATTACTCAAGGACACAATGCATGGTGAAAATTCCACCACGAGATATACTTGCCAACTACGGTGATTAGCACCGGTAGTCCCGGGATCTCCCCGGTATGCATATACGTTCGAAGGATTTCCTCCACTACCATTCAAATTTTTTGAGCCGATGGCGTTGTCCACCTTTTATGAACGTATCACATCGCCGATTTGAATCAGTGCCTAACCAAGAACAGATGACGTTTTAGCTTTTACTACACTTATGTAATTATCATTGGGAATTAACTAGTCACCTAAGTGTTTTCAGAATAATACTCACCTTATCAACTCTACTCCCTCACTTAGACAACTAGACACCACATCCTATCAAATACACAGACATTGATGAACCCTAGTTCATCAAAGCACAAGCCCTTTCATGCCCTTCCAACGGATCCGAACTTCAACTCCCTTTAAGAGTACATTCGGTGTTTTAACTGAACGAATCAGAAACTCAATCGGGGCTTGTTCATATTTAATTAATCTTAACATATCAGGATTAAGGGTTTAAAACCGTGAAAACATGATTATGAAGTCAAAAACCAGACTAAGGTGCTAGAATAGTGAAAACAAAGTAAAACAGGCCAGACGCCCGTTTGGAACCCTATGGACGCCCGTCCGTAATCAGACGCCCGTCCACTAACCTTGGACGCCCGTCCGCCAAAAACAGCTACATCTGAATAAAAATCGACCACAAACGCCCGTCGCTAATGCAGACGCCCGTCCGAGTTACTAGGGTCTCAGACGCCCGTCTGCCTAGTGCAGACGCCCGTCCGACTGGGTTTTTCCCAAAACGCTAAAATCTTCACGACTCAATTTTTGAATTGTTTCTAACCTAATTAACATTGATTTCAACTCAGTAAAACGTAGAAAACATATCTAAACGTCTATGATCCTTTGATCAACGAAAAAGCACGTCTTTCTTGTATCTACGCATTATAAAACATGATCTAAACTACAATAACAGTAATTGGAATTGTAGGAAGAGCCTCTTACCTTTTAAGCAAGCTTAATCCAACTCCAAACTCGGAAAAACAAAGAAGAAAAGCGATCCTTTTCTGCAGGAAAACATGTGTGATAAATCCAAACTTAGATTAGATTCAATCACACGCTTACAACGACAAAACTACGAATTGATGAGTTTGAACCCATCAAACTTGAAGGTGAGCTGAATTAGGGCTTACACATACCTTATCAAAGCTCCAACTTTCTGCAATCAAAACGTTGTCTTCTTCACAACGATTCCGGTGCTCGACTCTGATCTGAAAACCGTCAAGAATTGACTTAGCAATCGATGAACAAAACTCTCAGCCTTAACCTTGCTCTCTCTCACACGCAGAAGGTGATTTTTGGAGGTGGAATCTGATTAAAATATTATGGGGCTGATTAGGTTGATTTTTCCTTAAATAGGGAAAATCCCAAAATTACCTAATTTCGCTGATTTTCCTTAATCACCCTTATTAAATCAGATTTTCTTCCCCTTAAATATATGCATATATTTCAAAACTTTACATATATTTAACTAAATAATTAAACTCCGAATAAAAGGAACCAAAGCCAATATTTCATTTTCGCAAAATGACACGTCTGCCTTTTTCACGAAAATCGAATATTACATTCTTCCCCTTAAAGGAGTTTAGTCCTCGAAACATAGAACATACACTGTAAGTCCACAAAATCTGGGAACTCGCCGATCATATCGTCCTCAACTTCCCAAGTAGCTTCATCCGGTGAATGATTGCTCCATTGCACCAGAACCAAAGGGATCAACCGTCTCTTAATCATCTTCTCTTTCCTGTCCAAAATTCTGATCGGTTTCTCATCATACGAAAGATTGTCTTGAAGAATCTCCAGATCAACAGTAGTCTTAACATCCGTCTTGGTCAAATATTTCTTCAACATCGAGACATGAAACACGTTGGGGACTCTTGACATGGATTCCGGTAACTTAAGCTTGTAAGCCAATGGTCCAACTCTTTCCAGAATCTCGAAAGGTCCAACGTACCTAGGACTTAGCTTTCCCTTTTGTCCAAAACGTTTCACTCCCTTCATTGGTGAAGCTCGTAGGTAAACTCTTTCACCAACTTCGAACTCAAGAGGTCTCCTTCTAACATCTCGCCACTTTTTTACGCCTATCTTGAGCTGCCTTCAAATTCTTCTTAACCAACTGAACACTCTCTTTAGCTTGCTCAACCAATTCCGGCCCGGTGATTTGTCTTTCCCCGACTTCATCCCAAAACAGCGGTGTTCTACCTCTTCTTCCATACAACGCTTCAAACGGTGGAATGCCTATACTTGCATGATAACTGTTGTTATAGGCAAACTCCGCTACCGGTAGGTAATCATCCCATGATCTGCCTACTTCCAAAACACAAGCTCTCAGCATATCTTCTAGTGTTTGGATGGTTCTCTCAGATTGTCCATCTGTCTGAGGATGAAAGGCCGTACTCAAATCCAACTTGGTTCCGAAAGCTGCTTGTAAACTTTTCCAAAATCGACTGACGAATCTCGAATCACGATCCGAAACTATCGAGATAGGTACTCCATGTAACTTCACTATTTTATCCAAGTATAGTGTCGTCATTCTCTTCAAGGGCATATCGACCTTATATGGTAAGAAATGAGCGGATTTGGTCAATCTATCCACAATCACCCAAATCGCATCATTACCGCCTCTCGTCTTAGGTAAACCTGTGATAAAGTCCATAGTGATCTTATCCCACTTCCATTCCGGGATATCCAACGGCTTAAGCATTCCTCCCGTCTTACATGTTCTGCCTTAACCTTCGGCGATATCACACTCTGCAAATCGAACTTGGCTATCTCCAGTTTCATCGAGGGCCACCAAAACCTTTCCTTCAAGTCTCTGTACATTTTAGTAGCTCCCGGATGAACTAAAAAAGCAATCCTATGTGCCTCTTCCATGACTCTCCGTCTTAAATCATCAACATTAGGCACATACAAACGATCCTGGTACCAAAGATTTCCATTCTTGTCTAACACGTATCCCACTGTGGGCTTTTCCCTTGCAACTCACTTCAAGTCAACCAAAACTAGGTCTTCATCTTGCTTCTCCCGAATATCATCCATCAGCTCAGACCTAGCTAACAACGGTGCCACAAACTTCCGGTCTTCAATCGATCAAAGCTTCGGATTCTCAAATACATCTAATCTTTCGCCATTTCTTCAACACTTGAAACCGCAAACACTTGGTTTCTGCTCGAGCATCTCTGCTCCACATTTGCTTTACCCGGATGATACTGAATCTCCAGGTCATAATCCTTTACGAACTCCAGCCATCTCCTTTGTCTCATATTCATATTCTCTTAGGTAAAGAAATACTTCAAGCTCTTGTGATCGGTGAAGATCCTGGCCTTAACTCTATACAAGTAGTGCCTCCAAATCTTCAAGGCAAACACAACCGCTGCTAACACCAAGTCGTGGGTTGGGTAATTCTTCTCAGGCACCTTCAACTGTCTAGATGCATAAGCAATCACCTTCCCTCCCTGCATCAACACACAACCCAAACCTTGTCCCGAAGCATCCGTGTAAACGTCATAATTATCAAAGATCTCCGGAACTGCCAAAACTGGGGCTGTAGTCAACTTCTCCTTCAGCGTTTGAAAAGCATCTTCACACTCACTGGTCCACTCGAACTTCACATCCTTTTGAGTGAGCCGGGTAAGTGGTGTAGCTATCTTTGAGAAGTCTGTCTGAACTTCTTCCTATAGCCCGCCACCAAACCGAAAACTTCTAACCTCTGAAACGGTAGTCGGTCTAGACCACTTCTCAACTGCTTCAATCTTCGCGGGATCAACCTTAATGCCATCTCCAGAAATGACATGACCCAAGAAACTCACTTGATCTAACCAAAAGTCACACTTTGAGAACTTAGCATACAACTGGTTCTTCTTCAAAGTATCCAACACTATCCTTAAGTATTCTTCATGTTCTTTCTCATCCTTCGAGTACACTAGGATATCATCTATGAACACTATCACAAACTTATCCAAGTATGGCATGAAAACACGCTGCATTAAATCCATAAATGCAGATGGAGCATTAGTGAGTCCAAAAGGCATGACTAAGAACTCATAATGTCCATACCTCGTACTAAAAGCCGTCTTCGGTATATCTGCTACCTTGATCTTCAATTGATGATAACCCGACCTAAGATCGATCTTGGAAAACACTCTCTTGCCTTGAAACTGGTTAAACAAATCATCAATCCTCGGCAAAGGGTACTTGTTCTTGATGGTGAGATTGTTCAGTGCTCTATAATCTACGCACATCCTCATGCTACCATCTTTCTTCTTAACAAACAACACTGGGGCTCCCCAAGGCGAAGTACTAGGCTGAATTATATTCCTCTCAAGCATATCCTTAAGCTGTGCTTTTAACTCCTTCAATTCAGCCGGTGCCATTCTATAGGGTGCCTTAGCAACTGGCGCTGCTCCGGGTATCAACTTAATCTCAAATTCAATCTCTCTATCCGGCATGTTTCCCGGTAACTCTTCTGGAAACACTTTAGGATACTCATTCACTACAGGGGTTTCCTCTAACTTAGGCTTCACTTGTTCCATATCTACTGCGTACAACAAGTAGCCTTCGCAACCTTTCTGACAAGCTCTTACAGCCTTAACCGCTGAAATTATAGGGTGACACTTCTTACTGGGCTTATAAACATTTCCCTGATAAGTCTTATCTGATTTTCCCGGTATCTTAAAGGTCACTCTCTTTTCTCTGCAATCCAAATGGACAAAGTGTTCGGATAGCCAATCTATTCCAAGAATCACGTCAAAATCTGAAAAGTCCAAAACCGTAAAGTCACTCATGCAATGATACGTTCCAACTCGAACATCTACTTACGGCATCGACTTGGTTACCTTAGTCACTTTCCTTAAGGGTGTTGATTGTTAGGTGTGATGCCCGAAAGACAATTTTGTAATTGTTTTATTTAATAAATGAATTGACAATATTATTCATATTTATTATTCTCAAATTCACCGATGTGACAATAGTATTTACACTACAGAAAACCCTAAAGTATATCGTTTATGTAATCACTTAACTCAGTGTATGGTATATACACGGGAGGATTGAGTTAGTGAAGATGTACTTAAAATACAATTAGCCCGTAGTGAAGTTAATCGAGAGTATCGGGTCTCTCCTTTAACGTGCTATTAATGCGCCTGAACACAATAGGTGTGATTGTCTTATCGGACTTTCGGTTAAGAGAACCTAATGGGGCATTTATATATGATAGATATATCATATAGAGGCTGGACCGATTTGATTAGAGTTCACGATATAATTTCAGAATCGAGAATTCTTATCGAATCAATGGATGATCATATTTATGGATGTATCTTAATCTGAGGTGATCACAGTCAAACTGCTTGAATCGGTTATGAAGTTTGACTTGGCGGTTAAGGATTACACTTGAGTCTGTGCTCTGAATTACCCCATCTTGGCATTGTCTTTGGATTGAGTGAGTAGTACGTGTTTATCACGGATCGGAATCCATTCCTTCCATTTATGGAAGTAGATAGACGATTCCTTTATTTGTTAATCCTAGAAACGATCGATCCATGGAGTTCATATTACACCGATTAGCTACCAAGTGAGTTGTATGAATTAATTGATCACTAGGGGTTAATGGTAAATAAGGATAAGAGGTTCTAAAAAGGGTTAACGGTAACTTTCCGATTTAGAATGAAACGATCTATGGAGGATTAATCCATATGTAATGATTATATCAATGGGCGCTTATTATTATTCTCGTGAGGAGATAAATATAATCTTATAATCGGAGGAGTGCGATCACGGTTTTATGGTGGCATATTCCTGTGATTGATTTATCGAATATAATTATTACATTCGTAAGATAATTATTTATTTGATTTATCGGAGCGATTATTATTAGTCCATGGTCCCCGACGTGTGCCTCCAAATATAGCATAGCTATTCTCGGACGTCGAATCCTAATAATATTAATTTGGTTCTTGTTGGACTTTATTAAAACGATATGTGAATTAATTGTTTAGTGGACTATTAAATTAGTTGGGGTAAATAATTAAATATGTGGAAAATACATTTTCCATAATCTTGGCCCAATTATTGTGTTATGACAAAATTAATATTGACTAGGTCAACATTATAATTTTCGCCCCATGTCTATTTTTATGGAACAAGAAATTATTTTCTTGTGTATTAATAAGACATGTGCATAAAATATTTATTGGATAAATATTTATGAAAAGAAATAAAGATAAATATTATTCTAGATCTGTTCTAGAATATTATGGAATTATCTTTTATTTAATAGGATTATTATAATTGATTTTGTATTAATTATTAAATCCTTGGAGGTTAAGTTTTACTCTCCTATATAAAGAGAGTTCTCCTAAGCCTTACAACACACACATAATTCGACTTCTCCTCTTAGAGAGGAAGAAGAAAATTTTTCGGCAAAGGGGGATTAAAGGAAAAATCTTGGAGGTTTTTCCGGGTAGCATATCGGAAGGGTTTAAGTCGAAAATTCCTTCCACCGGGAGTTGCTTGGATCACACGTCACGGAAGATCGTGGTGCTCTTCACATCTCCTCGCAATCTTTCTTTATGGTTCTTCAACTTGGATTTTGAGATCCAAGAGGTATGATCTACAACCCCCTTGTAGATATAGATCTAGTTATTTTATTACGTGTAATTTATAGATCTAGATCCTTAAAATCGCTTCCGTTGCGGATGATATTACTAACAGTGGTATCAGTCGCCATGGTGATCTATATTTATACGTATAAAATATTAGATCTAGGAGTGGTAAACATGTAGATTTTTTGTCCCAAATTTTTTTTTTTTAAAAAAAGGGGGGCCGAAAATTGTTTATTTTTTTTTTTTTATGATTATGAATGTCTTGGTTGAAGAGATGGATTGGGGTTGGTACTGTTTACCCGTAGATCTATTTTGTAGCTCTTTTGATTAGTAACAATTGAGCATATGAATTGTATTTATTTTATGTCAATCTTCAAAATTTATATGTAAAAGTAGCATCTTTTATTGTAATTTTGATCCGGGTTCGAGACGACGAAGATGATGTGTTGAAGATCATGGTGTTGAAGATCATCAAGAAGGTAAAAACGGGAGGAGGCCGAATTGTTTAATTAAATTTTTTTTTCCATCGGCGGCAGCAAATTTTTTTTTAGGGTAAGCTAATTTTTTTTAATTCTAGGTCACGGCAGCAAATTTTTTTTAGTAACCTAATTTTTTTTTTCCCTTGGCCGCAAGGCCTTTTTGCCGTATACCAAAAAAAAAAAAAAAAAAAAAAAAAAAGTTTCTTTTTGGATAAGTTTTGCCGTGAAGAGAAAAAAAAAAAAAAAAAAAAAATATTTTTTTTATAAAACAATTTGATAATATAGATATATTTTTTAATATCTTGGTATATTACGGCCTCCTCTCCTCGTCGTTCGTGGTTCGTGTCAAGATCGAAGGTTCAAGATCCGGAAGTTTTCAAGATCAAGATCGAAGATCGAGATTTGAAGACCTAGATTAAATTTTACTTTTCCTTAGAAAATAGGTTAGTCGGGGGTACCAACGATCCATCTCGGTGTTTAAATTTTCCGTAATTTATTTTTTATGTGTTTGATCATAAAATAGATATAAAATCGGAATTGCCATGACATGCATCATATCATAAATCCACTCCATGCATACATGTAGAATTTTAATTTTGGTAATTAAAATAGGCATGTATACAAACTCGCGTAATTAGTTGAAATTTAATTAATACGTGGTAATTAATTAATTTAGTAACTAATTAAAGATCCGAGGACGGGTTATGAAATCGTTAAACCTTTCGGTGTGTGTTCTCGGTGAACCGCCTTAAAGCCCAAACGAGATCACGTTTTCGATTCGTAGTGTCTACGAGATTGAATGATGGTAAAAGAACAATAAATCTTGGATAAAAGCGGTTCGTCTATATAGGTTGGGTGGTCAATGAGCTTCGCTCGACCGACTTAACCCTCCTAGTGTGATGTATGCACGGGGTCCGGCAAGACTAAGCTACACTTTGGAGAGCGGAGGGGTGATTCCTTCTTATCTCAATAGGGCCGTCTTGACCCGATTTAGTCCGATCACACATATGTTCCAACGAATAGGGCGGGTAGGCTTGCCTACGTTACCGACACCATTCGAATCCTTGATTTGATGTGCTTTTATGTTAACATCAAAAGACGTGGTTAGTTAACCCACCACCACTTCCAAATTATTGAGTGGGAGCGGGGAGGCGACGACCAACCCCACGGCCTCTACTATAGATACAAGTAAGTGAGAGAAAGGTGGCGCCTCGGGCGCTTTGATTTCGTCCCCCAACGGATGGTGTTCACTCCTATCAACATTCATGGCTTGGTCTCCGAAAGGATAGGATTTACGGGTACTCGTCCGGGTCACCGACCTATCCTAAGACGGCATACTCGGGCGTACTCTAAGAGATCCGATATAGTAGGTCACACTCATCATAGGTATTCTTGATAATATCTAGGCTAAAAAGGAAGGTAGTCAATGAATAAAGGGATGTTCGATTCTCGTGGGATGTTTGATTCTCACAAGTTATTCATTGATGAGATTGTCTCGATTTAACCGTCATCTCTTTGACTAACCCTACGGCGACACTGAGATCGAGGTTAAAACCTTGGAATGGTAGAGTAGACTTAATTTTAGTTTACAATTCCTAAAATAAATATAGTAGTGTTAACTTGAATTAATATATGTCATTTTATTTACAACATTATATCCTTACTAAATTGCTTAAAATTTATAATTGACTAGTATTGACTTCGTTAAAAGTGGAAAGTAACTAGGGCGTTGAACTAGTTAATCGATAATGCAATTAATTTTCGGAAGAGATATTTTCTCTTAAACCTTTTAAAAACGCAGTGACATACAGGTATGTCACTTTGGTGTCGATCGTGTCAAACGGAAGACAAACTTAGTTTGATCAAAGGTGATTTCGACTTTGAAATTCTTCTAGTGAATTTTGAGTGTGTAGTAATTACACGAGTAATTTTCTAATTGAAAAATTGGAAAATCATGAAGTGTTACTAGTTGGACGATATTTGGAATCGATGAACTAGTGGGAGCTTTATGATTTGTTGTTTTTCTAGAACATTAGAAAAGTGTAACTGACTACACACGTAACCGTTCTAATTGAAAAACCGGAAAGTCATGGAATGTCACTAGTTGGACGATATTTGGAATCAATGAACTAGTGGGAGTTCTATGATTTATTGTTTTTCTGAAAACATTGGGACTATAAGATTTTTCTAATCGAAAAAATCGGAAAATCATAACAATAAAGCATTGCTCGTTAGACGGTATTTGGAACCGATAAACTAGTGGGAGCTTTAATGTTATGATTTATTGTTTTTTCTGGTATATTAGAAAATCCGAGAAGTCCCGACGAGTAACACTCGAAATAGACATCCCACGGTTCAAGAGTAGTGTCTACTCAAACGAACCGCTGGTTCAAGACTGTTTCCATTCACGGAAAGTCAAGAATGGGAGAATATGTCTAAAAGTGTTAGTCATCTAAACTAAGAAAACTTTAAGGCTGAACCGAAAATTAATTAACTAAAAATCATGGGATAAGGATAGTGATTTTGGATCACCAACCTATGAATCCTTGGCAATTTTCTCGAGCTAAGTTCTTTGGAAGAACAATGTAGCAGTGCATTTAACGATTAAAAGAGTAAACAACGGGCAGTTAATTTTAGCTAGAATAGTGGGAGTGATATAAGGAAATGAATCTCGGATTCAACCCTTGGATATCACGGAAGATTTATTTTTTGATTAAGATTCGTTGGAACGAATGGATTTACCTTCTATTCGATAATTTGTTTGTCGTATAGAAAGTGAATATACCATTTGTAGTACGAATCCAAGACTCGGACTTTTGTTTGATAAAGTCAAAAACCACTTACAAACTGCTGAAATATGTATATAAAACACATCTTAAGAACTATTAAAAGCAATTGGTTTCTATATATAGATAAACGCTTCTTCATATTCCATAGTTAGTGCATAGTCCCTAACAGACAAGACTCAAGACGGCTCGGGTGATTCCTTTCTCCCGATCTGGTTATATTGTCTCAAAGGTTCAATGACTAAGTTTCCTTTCAATCGGGAAAGGATAATGGTTATAAAGAAGTAACATAGCTTGTTCATGACGACTTCGGGTCCGATGAAAGATACAAGTTAGTAGGAGCTTCGGCGGTGACTTCTTGTCTGATAACTATTCAAACACTCCGGTAAGTTTATCCAAAATATTACGAGGTGTCTCTCGATTTTGTCGGAGATGGAGTATTCTCTACTCAAAAATGGGCCATCACATAGTCCTGGGGTGATGCTCACCGCTCATAGTGAAATGCTTTCACTAAGGGAGAAACCATTGAATTTCTTTACATAGTTGTAGATGTGCTATAATACATCTTTGCTTCACTCAATAAAGATATTAGAAGCGAAATTTCGGTTTACATTGAAATGTAAGGCCGAGAAGTCTACCTAGAATATGCTTTGGAATTTACGGATAAGGTGTGGATTCGGTTCACCCCACTTCCATAAATATAAGCATTTAGCACACAAATGCTTGAAGGTAGGTCTGAAATTTCGCGAACACGTTCGGTCGATGACCAATCGTTCTATATCTTGTAGCATTGAGAAAAGGTTTGTTATAAGATTCTTGAAATCGGGAAGGGACAGTTATCTTTGTTGCATCCTTTCTGATAGAGTCCATGAACAACAAAACCTTAAACCTTGAAGTACGTTTACTCAAGGTAGTTACTAACTGATTAAAATCAGACCACATCCAACATCGGTTGTTGGTGATAACACTAAATACTACTAAACTAGATCGAATTTGATCCACCCGAATGTAGTGGGAGTATGGTTTATCCATTACCCATTCACGGGTTTCTACGGACTTTGTAGTCCGAGGATCGAGTGATGACCTATGGCTCTTTTGTGAGCGGTATAGGATTACGATAATAGAGGTTGGTTTAATAGCCATAACCCTGTGAATGGAGTTCGATTACTCCACCTCGCTCATGCTCTTGTAGAACCACCTGAGCGTCTCGGGCCGAGTGGGAGTAATTGGATCTACACGAAAAAGAGTAGAATGCATAGGAAAGTTTATCTTTCGAGCAAAGCTTGAGTGGTCTAGAGAGTTAATCAGACCTTGAACTCTCTTATCACTTTAGTATTGCATGATTTCGTTCATAAGCAGAAAATATGGGTGATTCCCTGAGATTTTCTTGCCAACAAACGGAGTCTGGATTCATTCGAAACAGAAGGGTATTGACTTATGAACTTATGACAGGATGACTGTCAAGGCTTATGTCCTTTGTGGATAAAAAGCAAACCTCTCGGTCATTGGAAGTCATATATTTCTACAATATGTGGATTTGACCAGAATATTGATAAGTCTGTTGTAGACTGGATATCAATTTTAGTACAGTAGTGAATATATACATACATATATTAGTGTTTGTGAAGGATAACACTGCACCAGTTGGAATCAACATGGGTGTGTTATCTGAAGTCAGAATCTGACAATACCACAATTCTCTGCAACAGAGATTTGGACAACATTCTTAAGAGTTTGACTCGGTCGAATTCATTAGAATCAGTCACTGGTTTCCCATCCATCTTATTGGTTAAGATGATGCATCTGTGTATGCAACATTCAACGAGGAAGTTCTACCCTATGCCTCAGGAATGACTCTCTAAATCTTCGGATCAAGAGAAATGGGATAGATTCTCTTTCTAGTAAGAGATGGTCGAGTTATTGAGCGTCAAATTTGATCGAATCTTAGATTCGGCGGTTAACAAAGCAAGTTTAGTATGTCCTTTAGTATCTTGAGAGAACGAGGAACAATATGCGGACAAATTCATGTATGAACTTGGATATGTGTGATACACTAATTTTGACTTTAAGTCAGATTGAGGATGATCGTTAAGTCGATCTCGGGCTCGATGTTTACTCAGACCACATGATTAGATGGACCGGTAACGCTTCGATTCTACGGATCGTCTCGAGCCGACAACTGACTAATCATTAAGACCTATGACATTTAGATGTAGGTACTCCCCGAGTCACTGACCTATCCTACGACGGCATACTCGGAGTGTACTTTGGAATCTGAAATGGTTATGATATGCTTAATGGGTACTAGAATACGGGATGAGTCTCCATTTCTTTAGAGCAAGTGGGAGATGTAGTTTGTTGTACTTTAAATAATAGGGTGTGCTCTAAAACAATTAATCACATGCTTTCGTGCAAGTGGGAGATTGTTAGGTGTGATGCCCGAAAGACAATTTTGTAATTGTTTTATTTAATAAATGAATTGAAATTATTATTCATATTTATTATTCTCATATTCACCGATGTGACAATAGTATTTACACTACTGAAAAACCCTAAAGTATATCGTTTATGTAATCACTTAACTCAGTGTATGGTATATACACGGGAGGATTGAGTTAGTGAAGATGTACTTAAAATACAATTAGCCCGTAGTGAAGTTAATCGAGAGTATCGGGTCTCTCCTTTAACGTGCTATTAATGCGCCTGAAACACAATAGGTGTGATTGTCTTATCCGGACTTTCGGTTAAGAGAACCTAATGGGGCATTTATATATGATAGATATATCATATATGAATTTTGGACCGATTTGATTAGAGTTCACGATATAATTACATAATCGAGAATTCTTATCGAATCAATGGATGATCATATTTATGGATGTATCTTAATCCTGAGGTGATCACGATCAATCGCTTGAATCGAGTATGAAGTTTGACTTGACGAGTTAAGGATTACACCGAGTCTGTGGTCCGAATTACCCCATCTTGGCATTGTCTTTGGATTGAGTGAGTAGTCTGTGTTATCACAGATCGGAATCCATTCCTTCCATTTATGGAAGTAGATAGACGATTCCTTTATTTGTTAATCCTAGAAACCGATCGATCCATGGAGTTCATATTACACAGCGATTAGCTACCACCAGTGAGTTGTATGAATTAATTGATCACTAGGGGTTAATGGTAAATAAGGATAAGAGGTTCTAAAAGGGTTAACGGTAACTTTCCGATTTAGAATGAGCAGTCTCTATGGAGGATTAATCCATATGTAATGATTATATCAATGGGCGCTTATTATTATTCTCGTAAGGAGATAAATATAATCTTATAATCGGAGGAGTGCGATCACGGATTATGGTGGCATATTCTGTGATTGATTTATCGAATATAATTATTCTGTTCGTAAGATAATTATTTATTTGATTTATCGGAGCCGCTGATTATTAGTCCATGGTCCCCGACGTGCCTCCTAATTTAGCATAGCTATTCTCGGACGTCGAATCCTAATAATATTAATTTGGTTCTTGTTGGACTTTATTAAAACGATATGTGAATTAATTGTTTAGTGGACTATTAAATTAGTTGGGCTAAATAATTAAATATGTGGAAAATACATTTTCCATAATCTTGGCCCAATTATTGTGTTATGACAAAATTAATATTGACTAGGTCAACATTATAATTTTCGCCCCATGTCTATTTTTATGGAACAAGAAATTATTTTCTTGTGTATTAATAAGACATGTGCATAAAATATTTATTGGATAAATATTTATGGAAAGAAATAAAGATAAATATTATTCTAGATCTGTTCTAGAATATTAATATGGAATTATCTTTTATTTAATAGGATTATTATAATTGATTTTATATTAATTATTAAATCCTTGGAGGTTAAGTTGTACTCTCCTATATAAAGAGAGTTCTCCTAAGCCTTACAACACACACATAATTCGACTTCTCCTCTTAGAGAGGAAGAAGAAAATTTTTCGGCAAAGGGGGATTAAGGGAAAAATCTTGGAGGTTTTTCCGGGTAGCATATCGGAAGGGTTCAAGTCGAGAATTTCCTTCCACCGGGAGTTGCTTGGATCACACGTACGGAAGATCGTGGTGCTCTTCACATCTCCTCGCAATCTTTCTTTTGCGGTTCTTCAACTTGGATTTTGAGATCCAAGAGGTATGATCTACAACCCCCTTGTAGATATAGATCTAGTTATTTTATTACGTGTAATTTATAGATCTAGATCCTTAAAATCGCTTCCGTTGCGGATGATATTACTAACATTGATATCTCCAAAGTGTTTCTTAAAGGTGAAGGATGCATGTTCTTAGATCTAAATGAGTTAGATCTACGCGCAGCGGATGGATCACGATTTATACATCACAATACATAATTAAAGGACTTAAACTACTACACGGGGGTTAAGATCATGTTACCAATATTAGGAAGAGAAGCCAAGATCTTCCAATGTGTTCTCCAAACGGCGGTTGGTGGACACCGATTCTTGGAATTGGAACCTCCTTGATATGTAACCGAGAAAAACCCTAAGTTTTTCTCCAACCGGGTGGAGCTAAGAATTGAACTCCTTAGCCTTTTTTATCTATGAATTTCGTGGCTTTCACTACACTTAGGGCTCGGGGAGAACTCCTTTTTATAGGCAAAATCCAAGAGAGAAAACCTATACCCAATCGGTTTAACAAACTAAAAGAGATAATTCTATATATTATTATCCAATAAAAATAAGTGATAATTATAATATTATAATAAGAAAATATAATTATCCTTATAGTTAAGAGATAAATAAAAATAAATTATTTTCTTTTATTTATCCAATTAATTATTTAACAAATAAATAACTAATTACACAATATGTCATTATACATGAAAACTAATTTTTGGAAAATCCAAGACATATTGGCGCCACACTAAGCCCACTGTGCCCACGTAAAATGTCTTTTTTTCATGTATTATATTATTTAAATTTTAAATAATATCCATGCATATCAATTAATTAGCCCACCAATTAATTATCAATCAATGAGGCCCAAATAACAAGAATATCATACCGAATTATAGAAGCCACATCGGGACCATGGACTCATAACTCAGTAGCTCCAATAATTAATTATTCATCGAACATAATAAATACATTAATTATTAATTCCGGGATTACGCCACCATATACCCAAACCGAACTCTACCGATTATAGATGTATACTTATACTCAACTCATAGAGTGAATAGGCGTCCATTGATATAATCACTACATACAGATTAACCTCCATAGATCGTCCCATTCGAGGTGGGAAGTCTCCGTGAACCCGACTTTAAATATCTTATCCTTATTTACCATTAACCCCGAGTGATCAATTAGTTCACATATCCGACTAGTAGCTAATTAGTCTAACATGAATCGTCCCATCGATCATTTCTTAGGGCTAACAAATAAGGGATCGTCTCTACTTCCATGAGGAAGGAATGGATTCCATGTCTGTGAAAATCGAACAACTCACTCATCCGGAGATAGTGCCAATTAGAAGTGGCTTAGAACACATATTTAAGTGAACCGTAACTAACACATCAAACACTACCCCGGACAAGCGGCACCTGTGATCACCTCAGATTAAGGTTGATCCATATATGATCATCTAATGATTTAATATGATTCCTCGATTACGGAATTATACCGAGAAATACAGATTAAATCGGTCCAAATCCTATATGAATGCCATCATATATAAATGCCCCACGTAGGTACCTCTACCGACAAATCCGGATAAGACTATCACACCCTAAGGTGTTCTGGGCGCATTATTGGTGTTTTAATCAAGAGACCCTAAACTCTTATTAAGTTCACCACGGACTAATAGTTTAAGCCTATCTCCACTAACTCAATCCTCACGTGTAATCCATACACTAATTTAAGTGGTTACATACTGAGATATACTTAAGGTTTGCAAAGAAGTATTACTTTACAAGCACAAAGCAAGTAACTAAGGTGAGATAAATTACATCATCCATCATTAAAAACAATTACACAAATTGTCTTTCGGACACTACACCTAACAATCTCCCACTTGCACGAAATGACAAGCAACGATTGTTTTTAGAGCACACCCTTTCTCATCTTATTCACAACACTCTCCCACTTGCTCTAAAAGCAGATGAGACATATCTATCAATGCCGTACCCTTCAAGCACTCGACTGATCCGTTAGGTTGTCGGCTCGAGACGATCTTTAGGATCGAAACGTCGCTGGTCCATCCAATCAGGCGGGTACTCTCACTCAATATGCTTTTGACTTCTAGTGACTGAGAAGATCCTTCTAAGCTATATCTTCACAGTTTTCACAATGAAGTGATATCGGCTTATTAGACCTGGAATTACTCCCAGACCATAAAAGGAAATTCTAAGCACTATGAGTAAACACTGAG
Source organism: Gentiana macrophylla (assembly GCA_026214975.1). Classification (NCBI taxonomy): domain Eukaryota; kingdom Viridiplantae; phylum Streptophyta; class Magnoliopsida; order Gentianales; family Gentianaceae; genus Gentiana; species Gentiana macrophylla. Next base: position 57,158,275 of record CM047809.1, read on the forward strand.
CCCGAGATCAACTTAATGATCATCCTTAATCGACTACAAGTCGAATCAAGTAGTCAAACCATATTCAAGTTTGCACTGAATATACAAGAATATGACTCCTCGTTCTCTAAAGATACTTGAGGACGTACTAAACCGCTACATATTGCTCGAATCCAAGATTCGATTACTATTGACTTGTGATAAACTGACCTGCCATTATCCAAGAGAGACTTTATCCCATTTTCTCTTTATCCGAAGATTTAGAGAATCATTCCTGAGAGGTAGGGTAGGACTACTCTCGATGAATGTTGCATACGTATATGCATAATCATCTTATTCAATAAGATAGGTGGGATAGCCAATGACTCATTCTCGTGAATCTGACCGAATCAGATTCTTAGAATATAGTCCAATTCTCTCATCCAGAGAATCTTGGCCTGTCAGTTTCCGACTTCAGATAGCACACACATGTTGTTTCCAACCGTTTCAGTGTTATCATTCATGAACACTAATACTACTACTTTACCAATATTGATATCCAGGACATATCAATATTCTGGTCAAGTCCACATATTTTAAAACATGTGACTTTAAATGACCGAGAGGTTCTCTTAAATCCACAAAGGATATGAGCCCTGCCATTTGTTCTAATCAAGACCATTCTGTTCCGAATGAATCCAGACTCCGTTTTTCGGAAAGAAAGTCTCAGGGAATCACCCCTATTTTCTGCTTTCTAACGAAATCTTGCAAGACTGAGTGGTGAGAGAGTTCAAGGTCTGGTTAACTCTCTACTTGTCAGGAATCACCCATATACCACTCAACTTTGCGCTGAAAGTTTAAACTTTCCTATTCATTCGACTCTTTTCGACGTAGATCCAATTACTCCCACTGGGCCTGAGACACTCAGGTGGTTCTACTAGAGGCTGAACAAAACTGGAGTACTAAAACTCCATTCACAGGGTTAAGGTTTTCATACCAACCTCTATGATCGTAATCCTATACACCTACCAAAGAGCCATAGGTTATCAATCACCCCAAAGAGATCAGAGTCCACAAAACTACAATGGGTCAACGGTTAAACCATACTCCCACTGCGTCTTGGGTGGATTGACATTCTGATCTAGTAGTTTTTATCCGTGCAATCACCAACAACCGATGTTGGACGTGGTCTGATTAAATCAGATAGTAACTACCTTTGGGTAACCGTACTCCAAGGTTTAAGGCTGTTACTTATAGATTCTATCAGAAGGTTTGTGACAGTTCAACCGTCACTTTCTGATCTCAAGAATCTTATAACCAACCTTCACTCGTCACATTTAGATATTTCACGAACAGTCACAATCTGAACGTATGCGCAAAATCTCCAGTCCTACCTTCAAGCATTAAATGCTAAATGCCTATATTTAGGGAAGTGGTGTGAACCGAATTCACTCCTTATCCATAAATTCACTAGCATCTTCTAGGTAGACTTCTCGGTTTACATACTATTGTTAACCGTTATTTTGCAACCAATTATCTTAATCGAGTTTAGCAGTGTATTGTAGCACATCAGTAACTATATAGGACAAGTCTATGGTTTCTTCCTCAGTGAGAATCATTCCACTAGGAGGCAGGCCGAGCATCAGTCCCAAGACTATGCGATAGCCTATTTCTGAGCATGGAATACTCTATTCTCTGTTAAAATTAGAGACTCCTCATCGTATTCTTTCGATAAACTAAATCGTGTTTCGAGTAGTTATCAGACAAAATGTCGCCACTCAAAAGCTCCCATTAGCTTGTATCTTTCACTAGACCCCGAAGGTCATTGTGAACAAGCTACGTTACTTCTTTAGATCTATTACCCTTTCCTAATAGAAAGGAAGCTTAGTCATTGTTCCTTTGAGACAGTGTTCCGAGACTAGGAGATAGGAATCACCCTTAGCCAGTCGTTAGGTCTTATCTCTAGGATATATGCACTAATTAATAGATTTCGAAGAATTGTTTATCTTAATATGGAAACCATTTGCCTATAATAGTTTAAGACGTGTTACATATACCTTTTCAGCATTTCTTAGTGGTTCTGACTTTATCAAACAAAAGTCCGAGTCTCGGATTCGTACTACAAATGTCAAATTCACTTTCTATGAGGCAACAATATATCGAGTTGAAAGTGAATCTATTTGTTCCAATGAATCTGAAAACAGAAAAATAAATTTTTCCGTGATATTCAAGGTCGAATCAAAAATTCATTTCCTCATACCACTCTCACTATTCTAGCTGAAATTACTGCCCGTTGTTACTTTATTAATCGTTAATGCAAATCTTCCTTGTTCTTCCAAAGAACTAAGCTACCGAGTCAAGTTACTCGGTTAAGAAAGTCGCTAAGGATTCATTGGTTAGTGATCCGAAATCACTTTCCTTATCCTATAATTTCTTTATTTAATGTTTCGGTTTAGCCTCAAAACTTTAGTTAAGATGATTAACACTTATAGACATTCTTTCCCATTCTTAACTTTCCTAAAAGGAAATAGTCTTGAACTAGCGATTCTTTGAGTAGACACTACTGTGAACTGTGGGATGTCTAATGAAAGCGTTACTCAATGGGACTAATTTTCTAATTAGAAAAACATAAGATAAAAGCTCCCACTAGTTTATCGGTTCCAAATACCGTCCTAACTAGCGACACTTTAATTTATGATTCTCCAATTTTTCTATTTGAAAATTTCTCGTGTAGACACTACACAATTAAAATTCACTAGAAGAATTTTATCGTCCCAATCATCTTTCAAACTAACTACGGTTGTCTCTCAGATCTTTGACGAGTGACAAGAGATGACATACTTATTTACGTCACTTAAGTCTTGATGGCTCAAGAGAAATATCTCTTCCAAAAATTAATCGCATGTAAGATCAATAAGTACAACGTACTAGTTACTAACCACTTTTTAACGAAGTCATTACTAGTCAATTTTAAACTAGCAGTCTAGCACCCTAGAGAGATATGTATAACAGTTGTAAATAAAATTGACAAAAATAAATCCAAATCATACACTACTAATAAATTTTAGGAACATAAACTAAGTACTTATAGTCTATCCTACCGTTCCAAGGATTTAATCTAATGCCTCAATCTTTGCCTTAGGGTAGGTCAAAGAGGTTTCGATTAATATTGAAGATCAGATTGAGAATCGAACATCTCATTGTGATTATCAATCACCTTTCCTTTTCACCAAAGGTACTACCAAAAATACCTTTTATGAGTGTGACCTACTATATCGATTTTTTTAGGTAGACCCCGAGTGTCTTTGCCTAGGGTCGGTCGGTGACCGCGAGTACCCAAAATCCTATCCTTTCGGAGACCAAGCCATGAATTTTGATAGCGGTGAAGGCCTTCCTTAGGAGGCCGGTCCCAGCCGGCACGAGGCGTCACCATTCTCTCACGTTGCTTGTGTCAACAATGAGAGCCGTGGGGTCGGCCGTCGCCGCCCGCTCTCTCACTCAATATTTTGAAAAAGTGGTGGGTTTACTGATCACGTTTTTGGACTTGATGTTACATTAAGGAACAATAAATCATAGGTCCGAATGTTGTCGGTTACGTGGGCTAGCCCACCCGACCTATTCATTGGAACATATGTGGCCGTCGGACGGGTCAAAACTAGGGGAGCTCCGTTTAGCCGTAGTGGCTCTTTGGATGGCTCAGCCTTGCCAGGCCCCCGTGCAAACGCCACACGTGGAGGGTGAAGTCGATCGAGCCGTAGCTTCTGTTGACCACCCAACCGTAGTTAAACCACTTTCGAACCATGTTTGCCCGTGACTATCCAATCCTTAAACATCAAACTTTCTCGTAGACACTACGGAACAAAAACGTAATCTCGTCTAGGTAAGGTGGAATTCACCGAGAATCCAACACCTTAACCACGAGGTTTCGGGATTTTACTCCTTATGCTTTCACAGAGTGGGATTCACCGAGAATCCATCACCCAACCTCGACGATTGAAAAAACCCGTGTTCCTCGGTTTTACCTAATTAGTTTCTAATTAATATCAAAAATTAATTAAAACTAATTGCGTGTTTTATACATGCCTAACTAATTCCTTGAATTAATTTCTACATGTATGCATATGGAGTGGAATTCATGATATGATGCATGTCATGGCAATTCCGGTTCTACACATACAATCTAAACATGTATACTAGTGCGGAAAATAAACATCGAGATGGACCGTTGGCACCCCCTGTTAGTAATACCATCCGCAACGGAAGCGATTTAAGGATCTAGATCTATATAATACACGTAATAAAATAACTAGATCTATTCTACAAGGGGGTTGTAGAACATACCTCTTGGATCTCAAAATCCAAGTTGGAGAACCGCAATAGAAAAGAAGATGTGAAGAGCACCACGATCTTCCGTACGTGTGATCCAAGCAACTCCCGGTGGAAGGAAATCCTCGTCTCGAATCCTTCCGATATGCTACCCGGAAAAATCTCCAAGATTTTCCCCATATTCCCCTTGGCCGAAAATTTGCTCCTTCTCTCTAAGAGAAGTCGAAATTTATGTGTGTTAAAAGGCTTGGGAGAACTCTCTTTATATAGGAGAGTAAAACTTAACCTCCAAGGATTAAATAATTAAGAGATAATTATTACATTAATCCTTTTCCAAATAAAAGATAAATATAATATTTATCCCAAACAAATTAGGATAAATAAATATATTATCCAATATTCTATGATTTATCATTTAACAAATAAAAGATAAATCACACATTAAATAATTATCCAAGAAAACAAATTCCTTAATAATTAAATAATATAACATGCGCACCTTTTCCTTCAAATTCAAAGTCCACGCATATTTGACCAATTTGGGTCAAAATTGGTCAACACACCAATTCGGGCCAAGTCACTTAAAAATGTCTTTTCCGTGTATTTAATTATTTAGTCCAACTAAACAATTAATTCACATATCGTTTAATAAAGTCCAACAAGAACTAAATTAATATTATTAGGATTCGACGTCCGAGAATAGCTATGCTATATTAGGAGGCACGTCGGGGACCATGGACTAATAATCAGTGACTCCGATAAATCAAATAAATAATTATCGCATTTAACATAATAATTATATTCGATAAATCAATCACGAGAATATGCCACCATAATCCCGTGATCGCACTCCTCCGATTATAAGATTATATTTATCTCCTCACGAGAATAATAATAAGCGTCCATTGATATAATCATTACATATGGATTAATCCTCCATAGATCGCTCATTCTAAATCGGGAAGTTACCGTTAACCCTTTTTAGAACCTCTTATCCTTATTTACCATTAACCCCTAGTGATCAATTAATTCATACAACTCACCGGTAGCTAATCGGTGTAATATGAACTCCATGGATCGATCGCTTTCTAGGATTAACAAATAAGGGCTCTGTCTATTTACTTCCATAAATGGAAGGAATGGATTCCGTATCTGTGATAACACGTACTACTCACTCAATCCAAAGACAATGCCAAGATGGGGTAATTCGGACCACGCACTCGGTGTAATCCTTAACCGTCAAGTCAAACTTCATACCGATTCAAGCGGTTGATTGTGATCACCTCGAGATTAAGATATATCCATAAATATGATCATCCATTGATTCGATAAGACTTCTCGATTACGGAATTATATCGTGAACTCTAATCAAATCGGTCCAAATTTCTATATGATATATCTATCATATATAAATGCCCCATTAGGTTCTCTTAACTGAAAGTCCGGATAAGACAATCACACCTATTGTGTTATGGGCACATTAATTGCACGTTAAAGGAAAGACCCGATACTCTCGATTAACTTCACTACGGGCTAATTGTATTTTAAGTACATCTTCACTAACTCAATCCTCCCGTGTATATACCATACACTGAGTTAAGTGATTACATAAACGATATACTTTAGGGTTTTCTGTAGTGTAAATACTATTGTCACATCGGTGATTATGAGAATAATAAATATGAATAATAATATCATTTCATTTATTAAATAAAACAATTACAAAATTGTCTTTCGGGCATCACACCTAACAATCTCCCACTTGCACGAAAGCATGTGATTAATTGTTTTAGAGCACACCCTATTATTTAAAATACAACAAACTACATCTCCCACTTGCTCTAAAGCAATGGAGACCCATCCCATATTCTAGTACCCACTAAGCATATCATAACCATTTCAGATTCCAAAGTACACTCCGAGTATGCCGTCGTAGGATAGGTCAGTGACTCGGGGAGCACCTATATCTAAATGTCATGGTTCTTAATGATTATTCAGGTTGTCGGCTCGAGACGATCCGTAGAATCGAAACGTTACCGGTCCATCTAATCATGTGGTACTGAGTAAACACTGAGCCCGAGATCGACTTAAAGATCATCCTCAATCTGACTTAAAGTCAAAATCAGTGTATCACACATATCCAAGTTCACACATGAATATGTCCGCATATTGTTCCTCGTTCTCTTCAAGATACTAAAGGACAAACTAAACTTGCTTTGTTAACCGCCGAATCTAAGATTCGATCAAAGTTGACGTTCAATAACCTGACCATCTCTTACTAAAAAGAGAATCTATCCTATTTCTCTTGATCCGAAGATTTAGAGAGTCATTCTGAGGCATAGGGTAGAACTTCCTCGTTGAATGTTGCATACACGATGCATCATCTTAACCAATAAGATGGATGGGAAACCAAAGGATCGATTCTAATGAATTCGACCGAGTCAAACTCTTAAGAATGTTGTCCAAATCTCTCATTGCGAGAATTGTGGCATTGTCGGTCGACTTGAGATAACACACCCATGTTGATTCCAACTGGTGCAGTGTTATCCTTCACAAACACTAATATATGTATGTATATATTCACTATTGTACTGAAATTGATATCCACTCTACAAAAGACTTATCAATATTCTGGTCAAATCCACATATTGTAGAAATATATGACTTCCAATGACCGAGAGGTTTGCTATTTATCCACAAAGGACATAAGCCTTGACAGTCATTCTGTCATTAGTTCATAAGGCAATACCCTTTTGTTCCGAATGAATCCAGACTCCGTTTGTTTGGCAAGAAAGTCTCAGGGAATCACCCCTATTTTCTGCTTTTGAATGAAATCATGCAATACCGAACTCATTCTACTCTTGTCCGTGTAGATCCAATTACTCCCACTGGGCCTGAGACGCTCAGGTGGTTCTACAAGAGTATGAACAGCTCTGGAGTACCAAACTCCATTCACAGGGTTATGGCTTGTAAACCAACCTCTATTATCAGAATCCTATACTGCTCACAAAAGAGCATAGGTCATCGATCGATCCTTAGACTACAAAGTCTGCAGAACTCGTAACGGGTGATGGATAAACCATACTCCCACTACATTCTGGGTGGATCGAAATTCTGATCTAGTTTAGTAGTATTTAGTGTTATCACCAACAACCGATGTTGGATGTGGTCTGATTTTAATCAGTTAGTAACTACCTTGAGTAAACGTACTTCAAGGTTCAAGGTTTTTCTGATCATGGATTCCATCAGAAATGATGCAACAGTATAACTGTCCCTTCCCGATTTCAAGAATCCTATATCTAACCTTTATACTCAATAGTTTAAAAGATATAGCACGAATGGTGATTGACCGAACGTATGCACGAAATTCCCAGTCTTACCTTCAAGCACCGTGTGCTAAATGCTTATATTTACGGAAGTGGGGTGAACCGAATCCACACCTTATCCGTAAATTCCAAAGCATATTCTAGGTAGACTTCTCGGTCTTACATTTCAATGTAAACCGTTATTTCGCTTCCAATATCTTTATTGTGTTAAGCAGTGTATTGTAGCACATCTAAAAAATATATAAGGCAATTTAACGGTTTCTCACTTAGTGAAAGCATTTCACTATAAGGCAAAGCCGAGCATCATCCCTAGGACTATGTGATGGCCCATTTCTGAGTATAGAATACTCTATCTCTCAAGTGAAAACAGAGAAACCTCATAATATTTTGGATAAAATTACCGGAGTGTTTGAATAGTTATCGACAAGAAGTCACTACTCGGAAGCTCCTACTAGCTCGTATCTTTCATCAGACCCCGAAGGTCGTCATGAACAAGCTATGTTACTTCTTTATATCCATTATCCTTTCCCGATTGAAAGGAAACTTAGTCATTGAACCTTTGAGACAATATAACCAGGCGGGGGAAAGGAATCACCCCGAGCCGCCTCTTGAGTCTTGTCTTTTAGGGACTATGCACTAACTATGGAATATGAAGAAGCGTTTATCTAAATATAGAAACCAATTGCTTTTAATAGTTCTTAAGATGTGTTTTATATACATATTTCAATGATTCTAAGTGGTTTTGACTTTATCAAAAAAAAAAAAAAAAAAGTTCGAGTCTTGGATTCGTACTACAAATGGTATATTCACTTTCTATATCGACAAACAAATTATCGAATAGAAGGTAAATCCATTCGTTCCAACGAATCTTAAATGTAAAATAAATTTTCCGCGATATCCAAGGATTGAATCCGAGATTCATTTCCTTATATCACTCCCACTTTTCTAGCTAAAATTAATCGCCCGTTGTTTACTCTTTTAATCGTTAAATGCACTGCTACATTGTTCTTCCAAAGAACTTAGCTCAAGAAAATCGCCAAGGATTCATAGGTTGGTGATCCAAAATCACCGCCCTTATCCTATGATTTTCGATTAATTAATTTTTCGATTTAGCCTTAAAGTTTACTCGGTTTAGATGACTAACACTTTTAGACATATTCTCCCATTCTTGACTTTCCTTGAATGGAAATAGTCTTGAACCAAATGTTCGTTTGAGTAGACACTACTCTTGAACCGTGGGTGTCTATTTCGAGTGTTACTCGTCGGGACTTCTCGGATTTTCTAATATACCGAAAAACAACAAATCATAACATTAAAGCTCCCACTAGTTTTTCGGTTCCAAATACCGTCTAACGAGCAATGCTTTATTTTTATGATTTTCCGATTTTCTCGATTAGAAAATCTTTCGTACATAGTTCTATTGTTTCCAAAAACAACAAATCATAGAAACTCCCACTAGTTCATCGATTCCAAATATCGCCTAACTAGCAACATTTCATGACTTTCCGGTTTTTCAATTAGAAGGGTTACGTGTGTAGTCGATTACACTTTTCTAATGTTCTAGAAAACAACAAATCATAAAGCTCCCACTAGTTCATCGATTCCAAATATCGTCCAACTAGTAACACTTCATGATTTTCCGATTTTTCAATTAGAAAATTACTCGTGTAATCACTACACACTCAAAATTCACTAGAAGAATTTTAAAGTCCGAAATCACCTAAGTTTGTCTCCGCTTGGCACGAGTGACACTAGTGACATATCTATATGTCACTCGATTTTTAAAAGGCTTAAGAGAAAATATCTCTTTCAAAAATAATTGCATTATCGATTAACTAGTTCAACGTCCTAGTTACTTTCCACTTTTTAACAAAGTCAATACTAGTCAATTAATTTTTAAGCAATTTAGTAAGGGATATAATGTCAGTAAATAAAATGACATATATTAATTCAAGTTTAACACTACTATATTAAATTTTAGGAATTGTAAACTAAAAATAAGTCTACTCTACCATTCCAAGGTTTTAACCTCGCATCTCGATTGCCGCCAGTAGGGTAGGTCAAAGAGATGACGGTTAAATCGAGACAATCTCATCAATGAATAACGTGTGAGAATCAAACATCCCACGAGAATCGAACATCCCTTTATTCATTGACTACCTTCCTTTTAGCCTAGATATTACCAAAAATACCCATGATGAGTGTGACCTACTATATCGGATCTCTTAGGTACGCCCGAGTGTGCCGTCGTAGGATATAGTCGGTGACCCGACGAGTACCTGTAAATCCTATCCTTTCGGAGACCAAGCCATGAATGTTGATAGGGGTGAACACCATCCTTGGGGGACGAAATCAAAGCGCCTCGAGGCGCCACCCTTCTCTCACTTACTTGTATCTATAGTAGAGGCCGTGGGGTTGGTGTCGCCTCCCCGCTCCCACTCAATATTTTGGAAGTGGTGGTGGGTTAACTAACCACGCCTTTTTGATGTTAACATAAAGGACATCAAATCAAGGATTCCGAATGGTGTCGGTAACGTAGGCAAGCCTACCCGTCCTATTCGTTGGAACACATGTGACAATCGGACGAAATCGGGTCAAGACAAAATTTATTGAGATAAGAAGGAATCACCCCTCCGTTCTCCGGTGTAGCTTAGTCTTGCCGGACCCCGTGCATACATCACACTAGGAGGGTTAAGTCGGTCGAGCCTAGCTCGATTGACCACCCAACCTATAAGCGAACCGCTTTTATCCAAGATTTATTGTTCTTTTACCATCATTCAATCTCGTAGACACTATGAATTGAAAACGTGATCTCGCTTTGGGCTTTAAGGCGGTTCACCGAGAACACACACCGAAAGGCTTAACGATTTCATAACCCGTCCTCGGATCTTTAATTAGTTACTAAATTTATTAATTACCACGTATTAAAGAAATTTCAACTAATTACACGAGTTTGTATACATGCCTATTTTAATTACCAAAATTAAAATTCTACATGTATGCAAGGAGTGGATTTATGATATGATGCATGTCATGGCAATTCCGTTTTTTATGTCTATTTTATGATCAAACACATAAAAATAAATTGCGGAAAAATTTAAACACCGAGATTTGATTGTTTGTACTTCCAGTATCTAACATATTAGAAAATAAATAACCAAACCCTAACTAGGGTTTACTACTTTCTAACATAATCTGCAGCTGTTCAAATTCTTCGATGATCGGGAAACTAAACGAACTCGGATCGAGACGAAACTTTCCAGATCTGTTCTTCATTCCTCGGGCTTCAATATGGACGGTTGGATCTGAGTTTTGACTTGTCAATTTTCTTCAGTGAGCCGCCGATCTTGATGCTGCATCTGTCTCTGACTGCAGCGTATCAGTTACTTTCCGGAGCCGATCGGGAGTCGAGATGAAACCCGATCGACCTAAAATTTTTATGCCACATCCAAAACTCCATATTTATCGATCTGACCGTTTGGATTTTCGATTCAACGGTTCAAACTCTCCCAGAAATTCGAGGAAGTCACAGATAGGGTTTCTGTGAATCCTGCGTTTTTCTGTTACAGCAGCTTCTTTGCAGCAATGAACGGATATCAAAACGGACTCCGATCGACGCCAAATTTTGTAGAATTGTTCATCATCTTCGAATCTTGATTCTGACCGGAGGGATCGTCGTTTCAACGGCTCAATTAACGGGAAACACGAAATAACTAAACAGCTACTAAACAGATCTATTTTCTGGAAATTAAAATTGCAATAAAAAAGAATTACATAATTTCCTATACTCATATGGACGAATTTTCATCGCTTATATGAGTTTACAATAATCATCTAACGGAAATGCTGAGTGCCAACCCCAATCCATCTCTTCAACCACGACATTCATAAGCATAAAAATTAAACATATGCATTGGCCCCCAAAAAAAATTGGGACAAAAAAAAAACTACATGTTTTCCACTCCTAGATCTAATATTTTATACGTATAAATATAGATCACCATGGCGACTGATACCACTGTTAGTAATACCATCCGCAACGGAAGCGATTTAAGGATCTAGATCTATATAATACACGTAATAAAATAACTAGATCTATTCTACAAGGGGGTTGTAGAACATACCTCTTGGATCTCAAAATCAACCGCAATAGAAAAGAAGATGTGAAGAGCACCACGATCTTCCGTGACGCGATCCAAGCAACTCCCACAAGGAAATCCTCGCTCGAATCCTTCCGATATGCTACCCGGAAAAATCTCCAAGATTTTCCCCATATTCCCCTTGGCCTAAAATTTGCTCATTCTCTCTAAGAGAAGTCGAAATTTATGTGTGTTAAAAGCTTTAGGAGAACTCTCTTTATATAGAGAGTAAAACTTAACTCTCCAAGGATTAAATAATTAAGAGATAATTATTACATTAATCCTTTTCCAAATAAAAGATAAATATAATATTTATCCCAAACAAATTAGGATAAATAAATATATTATCCAATATTCCATGATTTATCATTTAACAAATAAAAGATAAATCACACATTAAATAATTATCCAAGAAAACAAATTCCTTAATAATTAAATAATATAACATGCGCACCTTTTCCTTCAAATTCAAAGTCCACGCATATTTGACCAATTTGGGTCAAAATTGGTCAACACACCACTCCAATTCAAGTCACTTAAAAATGCCTTTTCCGTGTATTTAATTATTTAGTCCAACTAAACAATTAATTCACATATCGCTTTAATAAAATCCAACAAGAACTAAATTAATATTATTAGGATTCGACGTCCGAGAATAGCTTATGCTATATTAGGAGCGCACGCTCGGGGACATGGACTAATAATCACGCGTCTCCGATAAATCAAATAAATAATTATCTTACGAATGAATAATTATATTCGATAAATCAATCACAGAATATGCCACCATAATCCCGTGATCGCACTCCTCCGATTATAAGATTATATTTATCTCCTCACGAGAATAATAATAAGCGTCCATTGATATAATCATTACATATGGATTAATCCTCCATAGATCGCTCATTCTAAATCGGGAAGTTACCGTTAACCCTTTTAGAACCTCTTATCCTTATTTACCATTAACCCCTAGTGATCAATTAATTCATACAACTCACCGGTAGCTAATCGGTGTAATATGGACTCCATGGATCGATCGGTTTCTAGGATTAACAAATAAGTGGAATCGTCTATCTACTTCCATAAATGGAAGAATGGATTCCGTATCTGTGATAACACGTACTACTCACTCAATCCAAAGACAATGCCAAGATGGGGTAATTCGGACCACGAGACTCGGTGTAATCCTTAACCGTCAAGTCAAACTTCATACTTGATTCAAGCGCTTGACTCGTGATCACCTCAGATTAAGATATATCCATAAATATGATCATCCATTGATTCGATAAGACTTCTCGATTACGGAATTATATCGTGAACTCTAATCAAATCGGTCCAAATTTCTATATGATATATCTATCATATATAAATGCCCCATTAGGTTCTCTTAACCGAAAGTCCGGATAAGACAATCACACCTATTGTGTTAAGGGCACATTAATAGCACGTTAAAGGAAATACCCGATACTCTCGATTAACTTCACTACGGGCTAATTGTATTTTAAGTACATCTTCACTAACTCAATCCTCCCGTGTATATACCATACACCGAGTTAAGTGATTACATAAACGATATACTTTAGGGTTTCACAGTAGTAAATACTATTGTCACATCGGTGATTATGAGAATAATAAATATGAATAATAATATCATTTCATTTATTAAATAAAACAATTACAAAATTGTCTTTCGGGCATCACACCTAACACCCACGTATCTAATCTATTAGAAAATAAATAACCAAAACCCTAACTAGGGTTTACTTCTTTCTAACATGATCTGCAGCTGTTTAAAATCTTCGACGATCGGGAAACCAAACGAACTTGGATCGCGACGAAAATTTCCATATCTGTTGCTAACTCCTTGGGCTTCAATATGGACGGTTTGATCGGAGTTTTGACTAGTCAATTTTCTCCAGTGGGCCGCCCAACTGGCTTCTGGATCTGACTTTTACAGCAGCGCCTCAAAGACTTCCCGAGGCCGATCGGGAATCGAGATGAATCTCGATCGACCTAAAATTTTAATGCCACGTCAAAAACTCCATATTTATCGATCTGACCGGTTGGATTTGCGTTTCAACGGTCCAAACTCTCCCAGAAATTCGAGGAAGTCACAGCTAGGGTTTCTGTGAATCCTGCGTTTTACTGTTACAGCAGCCACTTCATTGCAACGAACGGATATTGAGACGGACTTCGATCGACCCCAAATTTGGATGGATTGTTCTTCAACTTTTAATCTTGATTCTTACCGGAGGGATCGTCGTTTCAACGGCTCGATCAACGGGAAAAACGAAAAAACTAAACAGCTACTAAACAGATCTACTTTCAGGAAATTAAAATTGCAACAACAAATAAATTACATAATTTCCTATACTCATATGAACGAATTTTCATCGTTTATATGAGTTTACAATAGATCTAACGGGTAACAGTGCCAACCCCCAATCCATCTCTTCAACCATAGCAATCAATCATTATCAAAGCATAAAACAATAAATAAAATTTACCTACATGCAAGTCAACTCCTTTAAATCGTTTAATTATGATTATGACTATATAAATCGTGGAACCTGGCTCTGCTACCACATGAAGGATGCAGGTTCTTAGATCTAAATGAGTTAGATCTACGCGCAGCGGATGGATCACGATTTATACATCACAATACATAATTAAAGGACTTAAACTACTACACGGGGGTTAAGATCATGTTACCAATATTAGGAAGAGAAGCCAAGATCTTCCAATGTGTTCTCCAAACGGCGGTTGGTGGACACCGATTCTTGGAATTGGAACCTCCTTGAAATGTAACCGAGAAAAACCCTAAGTTTTTCTCCAACCGGGTGGAGCTAAGGATCGAACTCCTTAGCCTTTTTTATCTATGAATTTCGTGGCTTTCACTACACTTAGGGCTTTGTATAACTCTCTTTTATAAAAGAAACCAAGCAGAGAAAACACTATACCCAATCGGTTTAACAAAATAAAAGAGATAATTCTAAATATTATTATCCAATAAAAATAAGAGATAATTATAATCTTATAATAAGAAAATATAATTATCCTTATAGTTAAGAGATAAATAATAAATAAATTATTTTCTTTTATTTATCCAATTAATTATTTAACAAATAAATAACTAATTACACAATATGTCATTATCCACTTAAAACTAATTTTTGGAAAATCCAAGACATATTGGCGCCACACTAAGCCTCACTGCGCCTATGTAAAATGTCTTTTCTATGTATTATATTATTTAAATTTCAACTAAATAATATTATGTGCATATCAATTAATTAATTTTCAAATGAATTAATTAATTATCACTGAGGCCCAAATAACAAGAATATCATACCGAATTATGTAGAAAGCACATCGGGGACTCATGGACCTATAACCAAGTAATCCAATAATTAATTATTCATCGAACAAAATAAGTACATTAATTATTAATTCCAGGATTACGCCACCATAAACCCGAAATCGAACTCTACCGATTATAGATGTATACTTATACTCAACCCATGTAGTGAATAGGCGCCCATTGATATAATCACTACATACGATTAACCCTCCATAGACTGTCCATTCTGAGTGGGAAGTCTCCGTGAACCCGACTCATAATATCTTATCCTTATTTACCTTTAACCCACTAGTGATCAATTAGTTCACATATCTGACTAGTAGCTAATTAGTCTAACATGAACTAGGCCCATCGATCATTTTCTTAGGGCTAACAAATAAGGGGACTGTCTCTCTACTTCCCGCAGGAAGGAATGGATTCCATGTCTGTGAAAATCAGAACAACTCACTCATCTGGAGATAGTGCCAATGATAAGTGGCTTGGAACACATATTTAAGTGAACCATAACTAACACATCAAACACTATCCCGGGACAAGCAAAGACTCGTGATCACCTCAGATTAAGGTTGATCCATATATGATCATCTAATGATTTAATATGATTCATCGATTACGGAATTATACCGAGAAATACAGATTAAACCGGTCCAAATTCTATATGAATGCCATCATATATAAATGCCCCACGTAGGTACCTCTACCGACAAATCGGATAAGACTATCACACCCTAAGGTGTTCGGGCGATTATTGGTGTTTTAATCAAGAGACCCTAAACTCGATTAAGTTCACCACGGACTAATAGTTTAAGCATATCTCCACTAACTCAATCCTCACGTGTAATCCATACACTAAGTTAAGTGGTTACATACAGATATACTTAGGGGTTTGCAGCAGTGTATTACTTTACAAGCACAAAGCAAGTAACTAAGGTGAGATAAATTCTGTCATCCATTATTAAAAACAATTACACAAATTGTCTTTCGGGCACTACACCTAACAAAAGGTTCCATTGGTAAGTTAAGCTTCTTAGCTATCTTAGTTGACACAAAGGTATTAGACGCTCCCATATCAAACAATGCCGCGACCACTAAGTTATCTAACATTATTGTACCTAGAACGTGAATTCATTTATTTAAACACAAATACAACATGATTTAAATCGTGCTATAGAAGTACTCAAATAAATTACCATAAACAAAAGGTACCTGAAATAACGTTGTCCTCTGGTTCAGCCATCTCAGCATCCACTGCAAACACTCGAACTGGGCGACTTGGGCCGCCTTTCCCATTTCCTTGTCTCGGAATATTCGAGCTCCCCTTGGTTGGACACATCTTGGCAAAGTGCCCTAAATCTCCATGAGTAGTAGCAAACACCAAACTAGCCTTACATTCGCCTGAGTGGTTCCTGTTGCACTTAGAGCATAAAGGTGCTCCGGTTGGAGGTTTAGTCGCTGCTGGGGCGGTTGTCTTCTTGAAATTTTGCTGCGGTGCTCCCCGGCTATTACCTTGACTTGTGCCAAAATTCCTCTTATTCCCAATAACAACCGTGGCCTTCTTCCTGAAGGTCTCAACCTCCAAGGCCTTATTCAACAATTCATCCATATTCTTAGCTGTGAAACCTAACATACCCGACTGTATCTGATAGGCTAAGCCTTCCTTGTACAGAGCCATCTTTCTCCCTTCTGCTTTCATCATCACCAGTAGAATCTCCCAACTCGTTGAACTTGTTGGTGTCTTGAGTTATTGTCATGTAGTTACCTGCGCTTAAGCTTTTAGAAATTGACTTGCCATGTCTGTCTGCACTGTTTCTGGAAAATACTCACTATAAAACATGGCCTTAAAGCTCTCCCAGTCTGTCACTTTCCCATTGCTACTCTGTATAGCATCAATCCAAGCTTCAGCTGCACCTAAAAGGAAACTAACAGCTAACTGTGCCATCTCAGATTCAGGAATATGTATGTTCCTGCAAGCCTTCTCGAAGCCTCTTAACCATTCTTCAGCCTTGGAATGTTCCACATTCCCAAAGAAGTCTTGAAATCTGTTTGTTCTCAACCTCGTATACCAGTCAATTGGTGGTGCTTGCTCGAAAACCGGCCTAACTGGTGGAGCTTGCGGATAAACTGGAGGGTATCCAAAAGGTATCCCTTGCTGCTGGTATTGGTGTTGGTGGAAACCGTAGGGTGGGTAACCAAAGCCTTGTTGATGGTCAAAACGGGGTGAAGGTGGTACAGTAGGTCGAGGGATATGACCCACTAGAGGAGGGTAGAAGGTCTGATGTTGCTGATGATGGAAAACTGGTGGCGAGGGGTGGCTCACTGAGGTGGATAAATACTAGTTGCTGGGGGTACGTAGACTGGTGGAATGTGTCCCACTACAGTGACTCGTATAGGTGCTTCTTCTGGTTCTCCATAAATGTAGTTATACCTCGGTGGAGGATAGCTCACTGGTGGCGGTACTAAACCCACTGGAGCATCACTTATCAATGAAAACTGAACCGAATTTCCCACATGCCATTGTGGGCGTTGCTCCTGATGAGGTCGCGGTGACAAACTCCGCTGAGACCTTGGTGTAGGGGTTGCAGTATGAGGGGGTGGAGTGGGGCTCGGGTGTGGTGAAGGATTCTGCCTCACAAAACCGCCTCTAACAACTGGTGTCGGACTTTCTCATCGAACTCCTGATGCTTCAGCACCTGCTCCAGTTCTCGTGAACACCATCCTGATGATCAAAGAAAACTAGAACGTTACTAACAGGTCTAAAGAAAACTTTTCTTAAAAGAAGGGAAACCTAAAAGACGCTTCTCTCTGATACCAACTGTAACGCCCCGTTCCCAGACACCGAGTCCTTATCCGGAAATCGAAACGTTCGGTAGGCATAATATTAAATAAATAATATTACACGTAAGCCTCTACTATGTCGTATCAAATTAAAGCAAACGGAAGCTAAAAAGACTCGGGTAATTTTTTTTCCAAATAACCAAGAATAGAAATACTAAAGGTAGAATGAAATGTAATACTTATTACATCGGAAAAACCAAACGAATCCAAAAGTACGAATCTTAAAAACTAAAAGGGAACTACAAGATTCAATAATAAACCAAGTCTATGAAATAAATGTAAATAAATAAATAATAAACAAGGTCTTCAACTCCGGCGTCCTCAAACGTCGTCATCAAAGTCCTCCTCGAACTCCTCATTTACCTGTTCGTCTTCTCTCCCCCAAACACATAAATAAACATGCATTTGAGGTAAGTACATTTGTACAAAGTAAGAAGTAGAAGCTACAATTCAATTAAAGTTATTATTAAAGATGTTATCTTGGTGAGACCGACTCAATTTAGGGTTCACTCCATGCCCATCGACACGTCATGACTATACGTTTCTAGCTTAGCTTATCTTTGTTACGTCATTACTCAAGGACACAATGCATGGTGAAAATTCCACCACGAGATATACTTGCCAACTACGGTGATTAGCACCGGCAGTCCCGGGATCTCCCCGGTATGCATATACGTTCGATGGATTTCCTCCACTACCATTCAGCCTTTTGAGCCAGTAGTGTTGTCCACCTTTTATGAACGTATCACATTGCCGATTTGAATCAGTGCCTAACCAAGAACATATGACGTTTTAGCTTTTACTACACTTATGTAATTATCATTGTGAATTAACTAGTCACCTAAGTGTTTTCAGAATAATACTCACCTTATCAACTCTACTCCCTCACTTAGACAACTAGACACCACATCCTATCAATTACACAGACATTGATGAACCCTAGTTCATCAAAGCACAAGCCCTTTCATGCCCTTCCGACGGATCCAAACTTCAACTCCTTTTAAGAGTACATTCGGTGTTTTAACTGAACGAATCAGAAACTCAATCGGGGCTTGTTCATATTTAATTAATCTTAACATATCAGGATTAAGGGTTTAAAACCGTGAAAACATGATTATGAAGTCAAAAACCAGACTAAGGTGCTAGAATAGTGAAAACAAAGTAAAATAGGCCAGACGCCCGTTTGGAACCCTATGGACGTCCGTCCGTAATCAGACACCCGTCCACTAACCTTGGACGCCCGTCCGCCAAAAAGAGCTACATCCTGAATAAAAAATCTGACCTCAAACGCCCGTCTGCCTAATGCAGACGCCCGTCCGAGTTACTAGGGTCTCAGACGCCCATCTGCCTAGTGCAGACGCCCGTCCGACTGGGTTTTTCCCAAAATGCTAAAATCTTCATGACTCGATTTCTGAATCGTTTCTAACCTAATTAACATCGATTTCAACTCAGTAAAACGTAGAAAACATATCTAAACGTCTATGATCCTTTTATCAACGAAAAACCACGTCCTTCTTGTATCTACGCATCATAAAACATGATCTAAACTACAATAACAGTAATTGAAATTGTAGGAAGAGCCTCTTACCTTTTAAGAAATCTTAATCCAACTCCAAACTCAGAAAAACAGCAGCAAAACTGATCCTTTTTTGCAGGAAAACATGTGTGATAAATCCAAACTTAGATTAGATTCAATCACACGCTTCTAAACGACAAAACTACGAATTGATGAGTTTGAACCCATCAAACTCGAAGGTGAGCTGAATTAGGGCTTACACATACCTTGTCAAAGCTCCAAATTTCTGCAATCAAAACGTTGCCTTCTTCACAACGATTCCGGTGCTCGACTCTGATCTGAAAACCGTCAATAATTGACTTAGCAATCGATGAACAAAACTCTCAGCCTTAACCTTGCTCTCTATCACACGCAGAAGGTGAGTTTTGGAGGTGGAAAATCTGATTAAAAGATTATGGGGCTGATTAGGTTGATTTTTCCTTAAATAGGGAAAATCCCAAAATTACCTAATTTCACTGATTTTCCTTAATCACCCTTATTAAATCAGATATTCTTCCCCTTAAATATATGCATATATTTCGAAACTTTACATATATTTAACTAAATAATTAAACTCCGAATAAAAGGAACCGGACCCAATATTTCGTTTTCGCAAAATGACACGTCTGCCATTTCCCGAAAATCGAAATATTACAGATACTTATCGTGTTTTCTAGGTGTACATCCAATGAATATCCACATACTACGTGTTATATTTATAACACGTAATATTTATAACACACACAAACTAAACTTAATACCTAAGTAATACAAACCGCGAGTCATGCAATTGCCATGAATACTTACCATGCAATGCCACCAAATTAGGACGTGGCTAACTACCTCCATTTTTGTTGTTTCATATTTATCCTTTACGGTACCCATATAATATACGCATATACTAATACATATACACACATAGGTGCATTATCTGTATAATAACTTGATGCATGCATATTTGATATATATCTGCGTAGATACACATAACATATTCATACCAAAACATGTATATACTTATAATATATATAGGTCGCTACAAGTTCGTAAATCTTTTTAAAGCCGCTAGTTATCATAAAAAGAAACATTTAAATATGATAACTTAGACAACCAAAATCAACGTAAAAAGACATTGTTTATAAAATACTAAACGCTATAAAAGCGTTAAAAAAAATCGGGGTGTCACAACTAAACCATTTAGAAATCAAAAGAGGGCAGAATCTCAACATCCCGGAGCTTTAGAGACAAAACGAGTACCCCAAAAGGTCTCAGAATGAAATAAAAGGAACTTGTCATGGAAAAATCGAAGTCTGCATTATTCAAACATAGGTTATTTCAGGATTGAAAAGGAGATAGAGTTTTCCTCATGACAATGTAAGGGAAAAATCAAAATTTCGAAAAAGTATGCGATAAATGAGCTCTCAAGTGAAGGGGAAAAGAGACTTTAGAATTGTCGGATAAAGTTTTATTTCAGAGCATCAATCCAAGCTTCCAAAAGAATGTGAATGATCATTGATGATCCAATTCAAAGGTTCAAAGTTGCACTACTCGAGAGAAATAGTACACGACCAAAGAATAAATGCTCAAGGTTATTCCCCATGTGGAAATGAAGGGGTTAAAAAAAAAGCATTTCAACCGGTGTAACAAAATTGTAAAGAAACGCCAAAACGGAAGAAGGAATTCTAAAAGGTGTGTCTGGCGGTTAATGGCTCTAATTGGCCTAAAGGAGATTTAAAACCGAGGGTACAAGGTACATTAATCTGAATTGGAAATCAAAATTTAGGAATTCAAAGTTGATTGGCTAAATAGGTTCGGAAGGCACCTTGGCAAAGACTACCTTCTACTTGAAACTGGTTTAGCATAAATTGCTAGAAGGTTAAAGATAGGTAACTGAAGATGGATGTCACAGTAGGATTAAAGATCCAACTGGTAAGAAGATGAGATGCATACCTTGAAAGAACAAGTAGCATTAGATGAAAAGAATACAAAATCAACACTACCCTTAGCAGTGAAGCTGAAAATAAACACAAGTAAAAATAATGTTCTAACATTAAAATGTTCAGTCAAATTTATACTTGAAAAGAAGAACGGGGGTGCAACAATGAAAATTTAGAGGGCACTTGTTCCTTGATTTGACAAGTAAGGAAGCATGGATTTGTTCAAAAGAAAGGCTTATGAAGATATGTTTCGTAGGTAATTCATGACAACAAGTGATGAGGATTTGTTGAGCTTAAAGATCTCAAGTGAGGGATTACATGAGAAATAATTTACCAAAAAAATGTATAATTACAAAAGGCATAAAAAGGGTATGAACATCAAACATGGCATGCTGGAGGATAGCATCTCGGTTCTTGTTTATAACTGCAAAAGAAACAGCAATGTTAACTTTACAAACATTCTACCATGAGGCATATCCTAGGGAAAGATCGCTTCGGAAACCTTCTAAGACATAACACCCGTAACTTTCTACACTCTTTAACCCAAACCTCAGTCAAAGAGGTGAGGATCCCTTTTAGGTGGCTGTGTACGATATTTACTCTGGACCTGACATTATCAATTTGTACAGCCCAAACAAAAAGGAATTTGAGCACGATCCAAAGAAGAAAGATTTAGATACTGGAGTTTCCCAGATGAAAGAAAAATATTGGAATTTTTGAATGAGATAAATTCGGTCAAAAACAATTATTTCTGACAATTTCACAAGCTGTCAGAATATCCAGATTAGTAAACTCTAAGTTGAATTGCAAATCTAGATCAAACTAAAAATAATCTGAACTTAATTGCAAAATAAAAGTTGTAGATAAAATAGTTTTCTGCAACATATCAAAAATTCAGGTCATTTGAAGATGTTTAACCTGTTCAAAACAGAAGAAGAAGTGAAGGTGCTGCTGCAGATTTTCTGGACGAAGTGTCCGGCAATAACATGGATTTTCTGAACAATCCATAAAAATTATCGAATCAATGTAAAAAGATAAATTGTATATAAGACATCGGTCTATATTTTTGAAAATTTCCATAATTTTTGGAGCACGGTAAGTGGTTTAACCTGAAAGGAAAACACGGAAACAAAAGCATTCACTCATGTTGGATAAAGCCAAACACGAGGATGATGAGTGCCAAAGTATGAGACCTTTAACACTAATAGTTGAAACAACTGAGGAGTACTTGGAAAGAATAAAATTTGCCTATGGATTTCGTGTGGAACCCATCTCGAGCAAAGCAAGGCTAAAGAATTTTGGTAAACATAAACCAAGCGATAGCGCAAAGAGAAAATGAAGGATTTGTAGAGTCGAGTCTTTAAACAAAAGTTTGTAAGCACTAAAACATTTTGTAGGGGATGCTTTAAGGGTAATCACTAGGATGCAAAAGTGTGTTGCCCTGAAATAGCTAAACATGATATAGTTGGAAGGATATGCAATTGTCAGTTCAAATAGTTCGAAGGATGAGAAACTTATTTTTCTTAAATCAAGCATTTGACACGATGAAAACATCTTTAAAAAAAAGGCACATCAAAAAAATGTACACACTTGGAAAACAAAACTTCGTAATAAGGGACTTTTACCGAGTTTCAGAAGTTTCAAATGGAGTATTTAACCAGAGCATGGGTTACAATTAGTATGGATGGGGAAACGTTTGAAATTGGGATAACCAAGTAGCAAACTAGATGATTATAAAAGAGAACCTTATTAATGAAGACATAAGATTGGAAAATCACCACACAATCTTTTCTTGCCATCGAGAAGCACTATAACGACAACACCTAGTCTCTACCTACCAAACTTCTTATCCTCGGTAACAACTAGCTTAAGAATCAGATAAATCAAAGTATTCACATCTCCTATAACCTACTACACTATAACTTACAGGGTGAAATAAAGACATCTATCCTTTCTTGACTAGAGGACTTAAATGGTTTTGAGAAATTCGGGTGCATGCATAAGCAATGAAATAATTGATTTACACAAAACAAACCAAACTAATTTTGAACATGAGGCAAAAAGAAAATCTGTGAGTATATAAGTTTTACATATGATGCTCAAAAATCAAAATTTTTGGGAAGCCATAGGTCGGTCAAAATAATTCTTTTCATCTACTGCTATAAGCTGTCAACAATTTTCAGGACTTTATCAACTCATGTGTGTTGCTTGCATTGTGCTCAAACCAAAATGAAGCACTTGGTTCCAAAACAAAAATTATAGTGCAGGATGTTTTCTACAACCTATCAAAAATCCAAGTCATTTGGAGGTGTTTAGCTTATTCAAAATGCAATGATAAGTAAGAGTACCGGCTGCAAATTTTCAACATAGTACCCTCTTCTTGTTAAACAATTTCTGAACAATCCATATTGAAAACTAAATTGTTGTAAAGAGAGAAATTGTAGATAAGACAATTTTTTAAGTGGCTGAAAATTTACATAATTCTTAGAACAAAAAAAAATGATAACGTGAACAAAATCGTTTACTCATTTTGCATAACACCAAGTTACCAGGAAGTGATTTGAACCAAATGTAGCATTACGAAAGCATTAAAACTTCAAAAAGAAAGAAAATTAGAGAAATATTCTAAGATTCCAAAAGGAAAGAGGGATTCTATTAAGGGTTGTCGAAAGTAACAAAACTTAAGAGGATCACATAAGAGATGTGAGCTTAAAACTCAACCTAACCTTCGCCTAAGTAGACTTTTCACTTGGTCCTAGTGCAACTTAACCACTTTCTAAAGATTCCTAATCCTACGAGAATTTACCACCAAGATCAAGAGAGATCAGAAGGGTTCGAAAAAGTCTAAAGAAGTCTTATCTTAGAGGGAAGAAGCCTAGGAAAGAAAGGACGCTTCTCTCTGATACCAACTGTAATGCCCCGCTCCCAGATATCGAGACCTGATCCGGAAGAGAAACGTTCGGCGCGTATAGCATTAAATAAATCTAACATTTATACGCAAGCCTCTACGTCGTGGTATCAAATAAAAGTAAACGGAAGCTAAAAGGACTCGGGTAAAAATATAAATGCTACTAAGAATAGATACAACCACACTAGAGATGGATAGTTAATTACAACGATGAAACAAAACCAAAGACTTACACATTACGAGATCTTAAAAGTACAAACCAAACTTACAAAAGTCTAGGATCAAATGGACAACAAGTCTAGTACAACCTTTACGAGGAAAAATAATCTAAAAGCATCTTCAAGGCATCAACGTCATCAAGTCGTCGACTACTCTTGGTCAACCTGTTCGTCTTCTCACCCCACAATGCATACAAAAAAAATGCAAATGAGGTAAGTACAAAGTACTTACTAAAAGTGAGAAGCTAACGAATAACTAAGTTCTACAACAAAAGGTTATTATTGTGATTATTAGTAAATTATCTTTATGGGACTGACTCAATCTAGGGTTCACTTCATGTCCATCAACATGTCATGACTATACGTTTCTAGCTTAGCTTATATTGGTTACATCATTACTCAAGGGCCCTATGCATGATGAAAATTCCACCACGAGATGTACTTGAGAACTGTGGTGAGTAGCACCGGTAGTCCCGGGATCACCCCGGTATGCATATACGTTTGGCGAATTTCATCCATTGCCTGAACGTATCACATCGCCGATATGAATCAGTTCCTAACCGAGAATAAGTGACGTTTTATCTTTTACTACACGTATGTAATTATTATCTGTTGTTAACTAGCCACCTAAGTGTTTTCAAAGCAAATCTCCCTCACATACACCACTCTCTTTCCAAGTCCGCTAGACACGGACAAGGCCTAACAATTACACAGACATTGATGAATACTAATTCATCAAAGAACAAGCCTTTCATGCTCTTCCGACGGTCCCGAACTTCAACTCCCTTGAAGAGTACGTTCGGTGCCGAAACTAAACGCATCAGAAACTCAACCGGGGCCTGTTTATGTTTAATTAATGTTATTGAATCAAAAATAGAAATTTAAAACTCAACACAAATATACCAAAACATATCACATCTCATTAATTACAACTTAACATGAATTCTACCACCAAACAACACAAAACTCAACCTATCATTATAAAACTATAACTACTCATTAGGAAGAGCCTCTTACCTTAATTTCCAGCAAAACCGATCCGAAACATTCAAGAAAACGCTGAACTTCTAAGCCTTTAACTTGAAACCTAATTGATCAACAGGCAACCCTAAAAACCCTATCTTTCTTAAAAATCCTGAAATGAAAAAGTTCTTGAAACAGAAGATTACCTGGATGTTTTTCCTCTAAAAATATTTTTAGAACAATCTACGCTCCAAGACGATCGTTTCGACAACTCATGGCTGTAAAACAGAGCTA
Organism: Gentiana macrophylla; assembly: GCA_026214975.1. Lineage (NCBI taxonomy): Eukaryota > Viridiplantae > Streptophyta > Magnoliopsida > Gentianales > Gentianaceae > Gentiana > Gentiana macrophylla. Next base: position 57,184,092 of record CM047809.1, read on the forward strand.
CGGATTAAAAGATACGAATTTTTGAAGAAACGAACTCGACGATTACGAAAAACTAGGGCTAAACTGAAAACATACGAAATTGAGAAAAGTTTGTGTGGAAACGTTCGTCTTGATGAGATGATGATTTCCATCTTCTGCGATCTGCCCAAATTCCTGACGGATTAGCCGCAAGATTGAAGATTCCTTTCCTCCGCTTCTAGCCAATTCTGCGTCTGTTTTCTTCTGTTTTGCGTATCCTTTTTTTTTTCTTTCCAGAATTGTGCATGCCACTAAATAAGATATTATAGGGATTGTTTCCTTTTTATAGCCATTAATTAAATTCATTAATTAAATAAGTAAATTCCTTTAATTAAATAAATAGGATAAATAATAATTAGGTCGTAATGTGTATGGAATTACTATTTTACCCTTTCTGAAAAGTCAGGATGTTACAACACGTGCCAGGTAATACCAGGGCTGGAATCTTGGATCCAGGGCAAAATTTTACTTTTTCACTCTCGTTCATATTTTACCCTTGATAGTAATGTGCTCATACATGTGCAAGATCCCCTCCAATACACTTGACCATAAAGTGCCAAAAAAAAATACACAAAACGATGTCGTTTTATGTTTAATTTTGCACTTGATGGTTAAGTGCATTGGATGGAATCAAGGTCCTCTCATACATCTTGGTCCTTAAAACCAAAAAAGAAAAAGAAAAAAAAAATCAAAAACCTGTCAAGGCGTGTAGCTGCTCTCGCACGTAGAGCACGTATTTTCTATTTTATGAATCAGTCCACACATTTATTTACTAGTTTCAATGTATATGCCGTGCAAGGCACATCATGCCCCGTTACATGCATAGATGTAAAGCAAAAGTACATTTTAACATTCATGGGAATGACACAACCATGAATTTTATAATATGAAGCCACACAGTTCAAAAGATACACATGTTGACTAAGACACTATTTATGATGGTTACTGTTCAGCTGTCATAAGTTACAAAAGATAGTGGCAATACAATTCATTGCAAGCACACATAGTTATGTATATTACTACGCCATTAGACTCTATCGATGATAAAACAATAAAGGTGGTAATATACTAACTATATTTCCCCACTACATCCAAAGTATGAACAAATCTCAACATTTATATGGAAACTGAATTTCGCAAGAAGATATGGGTTATATGGCAGAACCCATCTATTGTCTAACCATGCACCTCTAGCCTTAACTCTTGAATTGTCATATCGTCTTCTATATATTGGATATGTATCCGTTGTTATGATAGTTTATCATAAAATATTTTAGGATATGATTTCTTACAATGACAATTTTTGTTCATACATACATTTTTTAGGATTCATATTCCACAAGGTCCATGTAACATGTGTTTAACCACCAAATTGTACAAGTGAGGCTGTTCTTCGTTATTTGGAAGTTCAGCCAACACAAATCTATCGAATTCATCTGGTCTATGAATTTAATAACGGGGTTTTAAAATCAAAAGAAAATGAGCATGTGCTAATCCTCTTTTTTTTGTAAATTCATTACATATGTATAGGCAACCACCTTCCAAACAATTTTCTTTGAACAACTCAAATTTTAAGATTTTCTAACTTTTCTTTAAGTACCCTATCCATCAAACCAGTTTGTTTTGAGCCAATTCTCCATTGCATAACATCTCTTTTATTTATGGCCAATTTGGGTTTCATGTTATAGCTAGAAAAATATATGGTTTACCAAACTTCCTTGTTAGAGACATTGTATCTAAGTATTTTTTTCCCTCACATGGCTACACCCCCCAGTAAATGCCGCAGGCAAGATATGTTAAAGTTGTCCCACATTGGGCACTTGATATTGTATTACTAACCTCATAACCTAGGTTTGGGGATGAGGCCCCTCCTCTTATATGAGTTTGGGCCCAATATTTTCTACATGGTTTCGGAGCCACTAATTTATTGTGCAAGTGTTGGGCCTCTTTGTTGGCCTTAAGAGTGCCCTAGACCCACACTTGAGGGGGCGTGTTAAAGTTGTCTCACATTGGGCACTTGATATTGTATTAGGGGGTTTTGGCCCAGTATTTTCATCAAGATAGTACGTTGACTGATCTTGCTAGAATCATTTTCTCCAATTGCTACAATATCAACTATACCTTGAAAAATTCTTGTCTAATATTGTTTTGTAGTGACCTGAAGTAATCTTGTTTTTGTGTACCTAATTTGACAAACATGTCAACTACATATTGTTGGAGAAGGCGACAAAACGGAGAATGCAAGACTTATCATTATCCATAATTTGTAGTTTGTAACAATAGTACTCTCTAATTGACACGTAAGTTGGATCATGCGATGTATCATTTAAAAGAGTTGAGTTCTCAGATTCAAGATGTTCAAGAACAATAATTGCATTTTGTGGATTAAGCATTCTGCTATTTTCAATATTCTTTTTCTTTTTTTGTAGAATAATATTAATATTTTCTAACTTATGCCTGGGTGCCAACCAAGATCACCGTAAGGAAACATAAGCGAATATTGTAAAGGATCATAACAACCATAATAGTATTGGATAGAATGTGAAACTCCACTATGTGTGTACACTTTTATGCTTCTTTGTGCATTGTCATCACCCTCAACTAATATGCCAGCCACTTCAGAAATAATGGGTTTATTATTGACTCTTTGATCAATTTTTGGATTGCAAAACAACACAATTTCAAGTTCATGAATATTCAGAATTGACGGAGGTCGGATTAGCACCTCGCCACGTGCCATCCCCACATTAACATTGTAGTAAATGCAGACAGATAAGATACAAACGTTAAGGGTCAAGAACCCCACTTCAGCATAAAGGCATATATGAACCCCAGGTGGGAGATCGGCCTGGTCAGATTCCCAGTCCACCGCAGGACGGTCACGGCGCAAAGGAGCTCAGCCAACGCAAATCTAGCCTCAACAACCTAAGGGACTCGGCGCAGGTTAGCCCGAGTATCCCTTAGGCAAAATAGCCCACCTGCATAATCTATCAGATAAACATGGAAATAATCCTCAGCCATAAAGGCTCTGATCCTATCACTTAAACCACCGTTATTATCTCCTACAATCAAGGAGATTACATGGTAATTATCTATTCCTTAGGGAACATGAAATCAAAGGCCAACAAGGACCCGGCCCATGCGCAGCTAGGGCATAAGGTCCAAAGATATAAATAATCCCTAAGGAACAACGAGAGACTTGATTCCTGATTCATACACATGATACATAGGAAACTTGAGATACAACATCTCAGGCTCAGCCTAAACATCATTCAAACCACCCCCCGTTCACATCTTTCCAGTTTTAGATCTTGATAAATTGTCACTAGGATAAGTATGGCCTAGATTTAATATCCGACGAGATCCAGCATCGTCAATTGGCGCTAGAAGGAGGATTTTCTACTGACAATCTTGTTCGGGGATTTTCATCATCACTTCATCATGGTGATAACGCGCCAATAGGTGGAAAATGGCCAGAACGCCAATGATGGAGAAGCCACCTCCTCTAACGCTGGCAGTCAAAATCGGGAACATGAGGAAATTGTCCTCAATTCTACCCAGCAAGCATTGGTAGATCAGTTGGTGGCTATGGATGCTGCTACTAGACAAGCCATTCTCGAGGCTGCCACACTAGATAAAGATGTGGAAGAAGAGGATCTAGAGGAAGAGGATTTAGAGGAGAAAAATCCAGAGGAGGAGGATACACAAGAGAAAACACCCCCTCTAAAGCCTAAACGAGGAAAGAAAGATGATCATGCATCCTCTTCATATCACGAGAAACAACTACCTGATCCTTAAGCTATGAACACAGAGAGAGAAGAGCTGGATATCATACTACGGAAAAGATCAATGAATCTCTCCCTCGTATCGCCGTTCACATAGCAGGTGGAAAACTATCCCCAACCTGCGAGGTTCAAAGTGCCCTTGGAACCGTACGATGGAACCAAAGATCCACAAGATCACCTATTCAAGTATCTCACCAATATGAATATGGATTGCGCTCTTGATGAAATGAAGTGCAAAGCCTTCCCCACACTACTTACAGGCCGAGACCGTGAGTGGTTCCGGAATATCCTAGCGAGGTCAATCTCCAACTTCAACACCCTAGGAAAGATGTTCATCAACGCCGTCATCACTGCTAAACCATTTAAGAGGAATGCGACTTACCTCCTCACCCTTCAGCAAAAGAGATAGGAAACCGTGCAGCAATACCTGAAGCAGTTCAATGAGGAGTCACCACGAGTTAGTGATGCAGGCAATCACATTCTGATCACTTTCTTCATAGTAGGTCTACGGGAGGGAAGGTTGTACGCCAAGTTGAACAGAAAACTTCCTAAGTCACAGATCAGCTGGGGAAGAATGGGGAGTTAAGGAAAATGATTTCATCCCTCTAAACAGATCGCATGAGCAGTCCTCGCAATCACGGAAAGAGAGGGTTTGGCCCGAATTCTTCTACCATTGAGAGGACCTCTAGAAAGGAGGGATCAAAGAAAGTTCTACGCATACCCGAAAGATGTGGGGCACTATTTGGACAGCTACATGGAAATTAAAAGAGACATCGACGTAGCCATCATGGAATGCTGAGCCACGAGGTCATCGAGACTTCAAACGTAGAAACAACAATCAAGATTGAGGTAGGCAAGATGAACCCCAAATAAGAAGGGACTGATCTCCGGACGGTGATCGATAGTTAAACAACCATCCCATCAACACTATTAATATCATTGTGGGTGGCCCTAGCAACACGCTTGAGGAAGTGAGCAATCAGGGAGGTCGACCTGCAAGTTTTCCACAATAGAAGTAAATCATAGACCGCTTCGGGAAGTGACGATCGTGTCGTGGACCCACTCCCTCTTGTTACAAATAATGAAGGCCTAGTCATAGAGGCTGTGGTGAAAAAGAACTTGGTAAAGAGGATCTACGTGGACACGGGAAGTGCCGTTAATGTCCTCTACTATTCAGCCTTTCAGTCTATGAAGCTTAAGGATTCAGAGATAATCACCGTCTTGGCACCGCTGTTCGGTTTCATAGGTCCTCCAGTTCATCCCATGGGGATGATCAAACTTGCAACAAATTTTGGACTAGAACCAAAGGGCATGACCCTTATGGTAAATTATGTGGTGGTCAAATCCTCTTTAGCATACAACATCACTTGGGAAGAACTGCGCTGATCGACCTTCAAGCTTTGATTTCTCCAGCTCACATTAGTCTGAAGTTCCCCACCAAAGAAGGCTCAGTGGAAATCAAAGAGGATGTGGTGGCAGATAGAAGTTGCTACGCTGCTACAATTAAAAGCAAGGGTGTGGTCTTGGCTTAAAGAGGCTCGGCAGGTTCCTAAAATTTATGATTTGTCTTTGATTCTTGCAATTTCATTACAAGTCTTGTCATTTTTGAACAATGTTTCAATAAATGGTGCTCAGTGAGTACCCAATTTTCATTTTTTTCAATATGGCCTTACTCAATATTATGCCGATTTTATCTTTCCATTATGTATGGGCTTAATTATGTTTGTAGGCAAACGCATACGTACTAAATTTGCCAAAGGCAAAATTATTATGTCAACAAACCTCTGACTCAAATCGCTAAATCTGACATCTGAGCTCCGCCGGACTGACTCAGCAAACATATGTTAGCTTAAAAATCAGCAAACTTCTAAGTCATCGCTAAATCTGACATCAGACCTCCGCAAGACGGACTCAGCAAACTTATGTCATCTTAAAAGTCAGCAAATTTCTGACTAATCGCTAAATCTGACATCCGAGCTCCGTAGGACAGACTCATCAAACATATGTCACCTCAAAAGTCAACAAACTTCTGACTCAATTCTAAATCTGACATTTGAGCTCCGCAGGATGGACTCAACAAACATATGTCAGCTTAAAAGTCAGCAAACTTCTGACTCATCGCTAAATCGGACATCTAAGCTCCGCAGGTCAGACTCTGCAAACATATGTCATGTAAACTATTAAGACAACAAACTTCTGACTCATCGAATCTAACATATGAGCTCTACAAGTCGGACTCATCAAACATGTCAGCTAAACTATTAAGTCAGCAAACTTCCCGCTCATCACTAAATTTGACATCTGTGCTCCACAGGACGGACTCAACAAATATATGTCAGCTAAACTCTTAAGTCAACAAACTTGTGACTCATCGCTAAATCTGACATCTGAGCTCCACAGGTCAAACTCAGCGAACATATGTCAGCTAAATCATTAAGTCAGCAAACTTTCTAAGTTCTGCCAGTTAGACTCAACAAAAACACTTAGTCTGCAAGACAGACTCGAACAAAAACACAGCTAAAGTATAAGTATGCCATCCAAAACTCTAAGTTAGTACATGGCATACAGGGGGGCAAGATACCCCACAATCAGAGAGTAAAGTACTTAAAAGGAACTACTCAAAATAAAGTGCTTGAACAAAAGTGCTCAACAAAAAGTGCTTATACTAAATTGGGGAAAAGTACAATAAGTTTGAAGCAGAATTTCAAAACAAAAAGACAAGTCCATGAACCCTACTGAACTAAGCATATGAGGTTGGATTCTAATGTGGCTCTGAAGAGGTAGGGGCCAAACTAGTGGCAACCACAGGTTTGCCGGAATACTTGGACACGATGTCCACCCCTGCCCTGAAATCTTTCACACGGTTGTCATAGACCGTGCTCATCCCAGGCTTATAAAAAGCCTTCTTGGAAAGATTTCTATGACAAGGTCATCACACTGACCATTTGCCTCATCCACGCCTAGAGTATAGCCGTGGTTCAGGATTGGGATAAGCAGCACTTTCAGGGCCTGAGCAAACTCCTCCGAACCCTTATACTTCTGAACGGCCTCAGCAGCCCGAACAAGAACAAAAGCTTCCCGGTCATTCAATTCGGCTTGGAGCTTGGCCATAACCTACTCTATCCCACTCTTTCTCCTTAGAAAATTTGTCTTCCTTGGGCTTGAGCTCAGCCTCCTTAGCTTGGAATTGCTCCCGGAGACCCTTGATCTCTTTATATTTGGACTCAATAGAGCCCTTCAGCTTTGCCCGACCTTCCTTCAGATCGGCAACCTTCTTTTTGAGGTCGGCAGTGTCAACGGAAGCTCTTCTTTGCCTCCGGAATACCTACTGGCCAACCTAGGTTACCTGAACGATCGAATAACAAAAATAATAAATACTATCAAAGTATATTATGAAAAAATACCAAGGGAAAGACAAGACTTACAAATTCCAGGGACTTGAAGCCAACCACTGACAGCTTCTTGTCTGACATCTTAGAGATCCGCTCTGCTCGGAAGCGGAATCCTCTCTCTGACCTTTGTCTTGAGTTCCCACAGGAAGAACTCAGTCCGACCTCTCTTCTTAGGTCAATCCTCTGGAGGGTTCACAACAACCCGAGATCGGCCTTTCTTCTAAAGATGAAGACCTCCCTCTTTTCCTCATTTTGGATTGGACACATCAACATCACTCAGGTCAATTTCCTCCTGAATAGGGTGAGAGGAAGATGGAGTTACCGCAGCAGCATCCAGGTTGGTGCCCGAAGTCTGGGCATGAGGATGATCCATACTTTCCGTACCCTTAGTGTTAAGGCTCTGCTCAAATTGGATGACCTCAACCTTATCGTTCTCAGCACCAACCGACAGATCTGCAAAGTTGGTCACTGCAAGCAAGCAAAATAAGACACACAATTAGTAAAAAACATAGAACGGTACAAAAGAAAAGAAATAACCCACTCCTTATCACTTAAGGTTACATAAGGGCTAGGCCCAGCGTCTGCTAGCCGAGCAGCAACGATCAGCTCGAAGAATAGCTATTCTACCTCCATGGAATAACCCGGTTCTTGGATACCTTCCAGCGGTTTCTCACTAATAGTAGGATGGATGTCCTTGGGGAGCTCCTTTGGGTTGCAAAACCTTGGTTATGAGATAGTACGTTGACCGATCTTGTTAGCATCATTTTCTCCAATTGCTACAACATCAACTATACCTTGAAAAATTCTTGCCTAATATTGTTTTGTTGTGACCTGAAGTAATCTTGTTTTTGTGTACCTAATTTGACAAACATGTCAACTACATGTTGTTGGAGAAGGCGACAAAACGGAGAATGCAAAACTTATCTTTATCCCTAATTTGTAGTTTGTAAGAATAGTACTCTCTAATTGACATGTAAGTTGGATCATGCGATATATCATTTAAAAGAGTTGTGTTTTCATATTCAAGAAGTTCAAGACTAGTAATTGCATTTCGTGGATTATGCATTCTGCTATTTTCAATATTCGTTTTCCTTTTTTGTGGATTAATATTAGTAATTTTTTTACTTATGCCTTGGTGCCAACCAAGATCACCATAAGGATACATAAATGAATATTGTAAAGGATCATAACAACCATAATAGTATTGGATAGAATATGAAACTCCACTATGTGTGTATACTTTTATGCTTCTTTGTGCATTGTCATCACCCTCAACTAATATGCCAGCCACTTCAGAAATAATGGGGTTTTTTTTATTGACCCTTTGATCAATTTTTGGATCGCAAAACAAAAAAAATTCAAGTTCATGAATATTTAGAATTGACGGAGGTCGGACTAGCACATCGCCTTGTGTCATCCCCACATTACATTGTAGTAAATGCATACAGAGAAGATAAACGTTAAGGGTCAAGAACCCCACTTCAGCCTAAGGGATATATGAACCCAAGTGGGAGATCGGCCTGGTCAGCTTCCCAGTTCACCACAGGACGGTCAGGACGCAAAGGAGCTCAGTCAACCGACAAATCCTATAGCCCAGATAACTCACAGCCTAAGGGACTCGACACAGGTCGTCCTGAGTATCTCTTAGGCAAAATAGCCTATGTGCATAATCTATCAGATAAACATGGAAAGAATCCTCAGCCATAAAGGCTCTGATCCTATAACTTAAACCACCGATATTATCTCCTACAATCAAGGAGATTACACGGTAATTATCTATTCTTTAGGGAACACAAAATCAGAGTCCAACCATGACCCATCCCATGAAGGACTAGGGTATATGGTCCCTTATACAAACAATCCCTAAGGAACTACGAGAGATTTGATTCCTGATTCATACACAGGATACATAAGCAACTTGTGATACAAAACCTCAGGCTCAATCTAAACATCATTCAAACCACCCTCCATTCACATATTTTCAAGTTTTAGATCTTGAATAAATTGTCACTAGGATAAGTACGGCTCAAATTTAATATCCGGCGAGATCCAGCATCATCAGTTGGTGCTAGAAGGAGAGTTTTCTACTGAAAAACTTGTTCATGGATCTGCTTCATCACTTCATCATGGTGAAAACACAACAACATGTGGCAAATGGCTAGAACGCCAATGATGAAGACGCCACCGCCTCAAACGTTGAGGAAAGTGTCCTCAATTCTACCCAGCAAGCATTGGTAGATTAGTTGGTGGCTATGGATGCCGCTACTAGATAGGCCATTCTCGAGGCAGCCATAATAGAGGAAGACGTGGAAGAAGAGGATCTAGAGAAAGAGGATTTAGAGGAGAAAAATCTGGAGGAGGAGGATACGTAGGAGAAAACACACCCTCCCCCTCCAATGCCTAAACGAGGCAAGCAGGATGATCATGCATCCTCTTCAAATCATGGGAAACAACTACTTGATCCCTAAGCTATGGACACAACAAGAGCAGAGCTGGATATCATATTGGGGAAAATATCAATGGACACCTCCCTCATATCACTATCCACATAGCAGGTGGAAAACTATCCCCGACCTGCGAGGTTCAAAGTGCCAAGTTGGAACCGTATGATGGAACAAAATATCCACAAGATATCCTCTTCTAGTATATCACCAATATGATTCAAGATTGTGCTCCTGAAGAAATGAAGTGCCAAGCCTTCCCTGCACTACTTACGGCCTGAGACAGTGAGTGGTTCCGGAAAATCCCAGCGAGGTCAATATCCGACTTCAACACCCTAGGAAAGATGTTCATGTTGGTCCCAGAGAAGGGTGAAACTATAGTCAGAGGGGGGGTGAATGACTATAGTGGAGTTTCAAAAACTTTTCTTATGTTTAAAAGCTTTTGGGCAGCGGATAAGTCCCTTCTTACTATGTTGTTTTCAAATCAGTTTAGACAATCACATATATTTGTTATGGTCTAGGCAATTTAAATAAATGATGTAAAGTAAATTGCAGAAAGTAAATTGACACAACGCTTATAGTGGTTCAGGGTGGTGTAATCCCTTAATCCACTATTCTCCTGTGATGATTGGAGGAATTCACTATTGTTTTCACAGATACAATAGTATGATTGTCCTTGACTTCCCAAGCTTCACAATCTACAAGACTATCACTCCTTGACTGCAACAACTTCAGTGATTCAGTCTCTTTCACTGCTCCTTGAGATCAAAATCCTTCAGCAGCTATCATAGACACAACTCCTTCTCAGATTGCTTCTGATTCAGTTGCTTCAGTTTGATGTGAATGAGATTCAAAAACTTGCTTGATCAATCTCAGTGCTGAATATAAAATTGTGGTTCTGATGTCTGAGTTGATCTCTAGATAAGTCCTTGTAAGTTCAGAGAGAAGGCTTTTCAAATTGACAGAGTTTCTGCTTCCTTTTTTGCTTTTTGTTAATCGTTGGTTATTTTTCTGTCAATGCCTTCTATTCATAGCCTTGAATATCCTTGATTTGAAATTCCGTCCATTGGCTAAATTAATGATGGAATGATCCTTGATTTTATTCTTGATTCCCCCTTAATTGTATTCTCCTTGATTTCAGTGATCGGATTTTTCCTTCAAATATATATAGCGTAAAATCATCGCCTGATTGATCCTCTATTGATTGTGCATTTAATGCATGATCTTCTGAATCTTCATCATATTCCAAAATCTGATTTGGTAAGATTTACTTCTCCGTTCTCAGATCAGTTGAGTGATTCATCTGACTTCGCCGTTCTAGATCTTCCTTCACAGTTTTGTCTTCACTCAGCCGAAAGTCAGTTTACTGCGCCGATTCACTGTTTTCTTCATTGTTTAAGTATGAGGAGAATCTTGTACTTCACTGATCCTTGACTGGGGTGTGATCAGTGTACACCTTATTTGAATATTAATTTCATCACTTGAAACATAACTTAGACTAATCCAAGGTCATCACAGACTAACTTGGTTATAAGTCAGACCACAATGTCTTCATTACTTCTCTGCTGGTGCTTGGCTGGCTTCACTCTGCCGAAAGTCTGTTTTTAATTTGCCCTCCTACCAACTAGTACAATGCTTGTCTGACTCAACTTATACAACATGTCAGAATCTAAGTAAAGACTTATACAGAGAATTCTAACTTATTTCAGGCTTGCTATAACAGCTAGTATAGCCATCATCAAAACATAATAAAATGTTCCTAACAATTTCCCCCTTTTTGATGATGCCAAAAACCCTCATAAGCCTGAACATAAGTGATCCAAATTGTTCATAATAAATAGTAGAGCAGAACTCAACAATTTTATTCATCCATCAAGGGCAATAAGATATTGCATCTTTTTATTTAAACGACAAAGGCAAATGGTAAATTCAAATTAAATTAAGAAAAAGGTCTTCTTCTTCATTTCTTCAAACCCGATGCCTTTGCCTTTGCTGCCCTTTCCCTTTTCTGTTGGGCTTGTCTTCTTTTCACTGGAGCTTTCAGGCTTAGAGCTTCCTTCCCCCTTTTTGGCAAAGACTAAAAATGCTTCAAGATTTGTCGTTGCTGTATCAGATCGTAATCAGGGAGAGGACCATACCTCCTTTCCAGTATCTTGTTGTTGGCCTCACCAACTTTGATTAGAAGGTCCAATTGCTTGCCAGAATGCTCCATTACCTCATCCAGATGCTGAATTTGATGAGTGCGAGCATTGAGGGTGTCCACCAATGGCTTAAGATTGTTGTCAATCGTCTCAGCATGGAACTCAAGATTGGTTTGGACATGGTGAGGAATGAGTTGTTGTAAATTGCAAAGCAGGTTTCCTTGTCTCTCCATGAACTCCTCTTGGATTTTGATATGATTGATGAGGGCCTCAATCTTGTGGTTGAAGGAGGTTGAAGGAGGTTGCTTCACTCTTTAAGGCATAATTCAGGTTTTGCCTGCTGTAATACTGCCTTTCCATGTCCACAATGAGGGGTTGAATGTCCAAATTGAAAATCCTCTCAGGATCAATTTCCTGTGGTGCCACATTGACATCCTCATCATCCGTGCATCTTCCCTTTCTCACTTTCCACTTTGACTTCTCTCTTTTTTTCTTCTTTTCATCTTGTGTCTCTTCTCCTTTTTCATCCACTTTTTCTTGTTCTTCCTCGTGTGACTCAGAGTCATTTAGAGGTTGCTGTTGAGTGTGGGCTGCTTCATCAAGAATCTGTTCCCCTTGTGCAATAGTGGGGAGTTGACAAGTTCGGCCGATTGAGCTTTATCACCGGCTCACTCAATTTGTTCACAATTTTGCCAATGCTCTTGAAAAGCACTTCTTGAAGTGTTAATTCATCATCAGAAATTCCCAAATTTTCTTGATTTGCTTCAAAATGACCACCTTCTGAGTGTTCATCCTCGGACTCGAACTTCTTCCTCATCTATCTCCTCATCTTCGATGATGAAGTGATTCTATATCCTTCCTCACCTTACTCCAGGTAGGTGATTTCTTCTTGTTGCTTTTCTTCTTCTGTTGCTGTGTCAACACTGATTGTCACAGGGTTATTCAAGTTGCTGGTTCCAAGCTGAGAGATGTTTTCATGTGCCTTCTGGGATCTGGTTCTTCTTCCCACTCCTGATCTACTGCCTTCAGGTTGCTTTCTTTTGCTCCCAGCAATGGGTTTGGGTTTCATGGAAGCCTTGATATAAGTAAACATTGTCTTTGACTTGTGTGGAGACTGCAGATTTGTGGGTTGTACTTTCAATGCGTTGAACATGTGTTGAAGAGGGAACCCATATGATTTCCTCTCCCAGAAATCGCCTTTTTTCTGCAATCCCTTGCTTGGTGCCGTTGTTGATAAATCAATTTCCTTTTGAATCAGATCCTTCAATAGATTGAAAACAAATGTTGCCCAGTCGAATTTGGTACCTTCGTAGATGATGGCCATCAGTCTGATCCGTACCTCAGTTAGGTTTTCCATTGACCCATTTATGCCTTCGATATTCTTGGTGATGACTGGTGCAAATTCAGCAAACGGAAGTTTGAGCATTGATCTGGGTATATTGTATGTTTTGCTGTTTCTTCTGGGGTTCTTGGCTATCTCAACCCAGAATTTCTTGGTGTCAATCGTCACAAACATGACATTAGCCGGACCCATTATGGGAAGTTGCAGGTATTTGTTGAGTGTACCAGGCGTGATGACTATTTCTCTTCCAAAGATTGAGCTTTTTATGCAATCGACTTCAGTCTTCTTTGTGCTGGGCACAAACTTGGAATTTTTCCAAAATGCTATCATATTTTCATAGCAGATTCCAGTTATTGGGGGGTTTAGGAAGGTCATCAGCCCCAAATTCGAACAGCAGTCAACCAAGCGTTGAGCTTTTGCATCATTATCACAAAACAAGAGATAGTGTTCAGGTTTGAAAAACGAACCAGTGATGATTGATTTTTCGTAGTATTTTTCAGTGGGAGAGATTGTGGAGGATGAAGCCATTGATAAGTAATTGATGATTAGAAAAGAATACTTTGTGTTTTCAGAGAGAATCAAAAGTAGGGTTTGTAATTTGCAAGAGGATGTAAAGATTTATGAAAATCTCTAAGTATCGTTTATATAGGATGATTTGGGTAGTGTGAACGTGGTTTGAATATGGAAGGTTTTTATGACATAATGGCGTGATTTTGTGTATGTAAATCATGATATTCGAGTGTAATGGGGGAGTGGATTGAGGTAAGTACTGATAGAGCCCGGGAATCAAGGCGTTTATAATTCGAAAAATAATATGGTTACCTCCATGATCATAAGTTGATCTCCTTGTGTGTAATCTTTCACAGAATAATCCTGCATAATTTCCTTATTCTCCACGTGTTATAAAAATTGATTTTGTTCACACTTAAATTTGTCCAAGTCTTTATTTCGGTGGAGTGCCTTGGCCGGTCACTTAGCCGATGTAGTGAATTCTTCACTGAGCTACTCCATTTAACCGTTCCTAACAATCAGTTAAGTTGACTTCGCTGAGTTCCAGTGTCTTACCTGCTACATCTCCTGTAATGGCATAGGATTAAACAACTGATAAAGTCACTTAGCCGATTACTCCAGTTAGCTACTCTTTGGTACTTAGTCAATTTCAATCATTCCTAACTCAGTTCTTAACATGCTAAATCTTTCATAACTGAGTGGTTTAGTGAAGATGTCAGCCAATTGATCTTCAGTGGGTATGTATTTTAGAATGACATCTCCCTTTTCAACATGATCTCTGATAAAATGATGCCTCACATCAATGTGCTTTGTTCTTGAATGCAACACTTGATTTTCAGTAATAGATATTGCACTTGTGTTATCGCATATAATTGGAATTGTTTTCTCCTCCACTCTATAATCCCTTAGCTGTTGTCTAATCCAAAGCACTTGTGCACAACAACTGCCTGCTGCTATATATTCTGCTTCAGCTGTTGATGTAGATATGGAGTTTTGCTTTTTACTGAACCAAGAGACTAATCTGGTGCCTAGCCTTTGACATGTTCCAGAGGTGCTTTTTCTATCTATTTTGCATCCAGCATAGTCAGAGTCTGAATATGATATCAACTTAAATCCTCCATCTTTTGGATACCAAATTCCAACATTAACAGTGTTTTTCAAGTATTTGATTATTCTTTTGGCTGCTAGAAGATGTGATTCTTTTGGTTGAGCTTGAAATCTTACACATGCTCCTACTGCAAATGCTATGTCAGGTCTACTTGCAGTTAAGTATAGTAGGGATCCAATGATTCCTCTATACATTTTCCGATCAACATCCTTCCTTTCATCTTTTCCAAGAATGACTCTTGCACACATTGGTGTATCTCATTGTGCCACTTGTGTCCATCCCATACTTGTGTATCAAGTCTTTTGTATACTTGGCTTGATTAATGAAAATTCCATCTTTCATTTGTTTTACTTGAAGGCCAAGAAAATAATTCAGTTCTCCCATCATGCTCATCTGAAATTTGCTCTTCATCAGATTTGCAAATTTCTCACATAGCTTTACATCCTCAGATCCAAAGACGATATCATCAACATAGATTTGTACTAGCAATGTGCTTGTTCCTTCCTCTAGTTTGAATAGAGTCTTATCTATAGTTCCCTTGTTGAATCCATTCTTGATCAGAAATTGTGATAGTGTTTCATACCACGCTCTAGGTGCCTGTTTGAGTCCATAGAGAGCTTTCTTGAGTTTGTATACTTTGTCTTCCTTTCCTTTGAGTTGGAAACCAGGAGGTTGTTCCACATAAACTTCTTCTTCCAAAAGTCCATTTAGAAATGCACTCTTGACATCCATTTGTTAGACTTTGAAGTCTTTGTATGCAGCAAAAGCTAGAAAAAGTATGATTGCCTCCAATATTGCTACTGGTGTAAATGTTTCATCATAATCAATTCCTTCTGCTTGAGAATAGCCTTTTGCAACTAGCCTTGCTTTGTTTCTGACAACTATTCCTTGCTCATCCATTTTGTTTCTGAATACCCATTTTGTACCAATGATGTTGGCCATATCCGTCTCACAACAAGTTCCTGACTTCATTTCTTTCAAATTCATTTAGTTCTTCTTGCATGGCTATGATCCAATCTGCATCTTGGATTGCATCATCTATGGTCTTGGGTTCCACTTGTGATAGAAAACATATTAGCATGTGCACCAGTTGTCTTCTCGTTCTAACTCCTGTGTGAATATCTCCAATGACTTGTTCTTCAGGATGATCTCTTAGCCAGTTTAGGTCAGGTTGAAGTTGTTCTTCACTTGGTGCTTCCACACTTTCATGTTGAGCATGAAATTCAAATTCTGGTACTTCTTCTGTTGCATTGATATGTGGCTCTTCTTGATTTTCAAAATGGTGATTTAAGATGGAAGCTGGTATGGTTGCATTTGTATAGATTTCCCTTTGTGTTGCTTCTTCTTCTTGATCTTGAAGATTTTCACCATTTGTATTAGGTTCATCAAAAACTACATGTATTGATTCTTCAATCACCAATGTTCTTTTGTTGAGTACTCTGAATGCTTTGCTAGTGTCTAAGTATCCCATAAAGATTGCTTCATCAGCCTTTTCATCAAAGGTATGCAGCTGATTCCTGTTCAAAACAAAACATTTTGATCCAAACATATGAAAATATGAGATATTAGGTCTTCTACCATTCCATATTTCATATGGAGTCTTTCCATGATGTTTGTTGATGATTGATCTATTTTGTGTATGACATGCTGTGTTTCCTGCTTCAGCCCAAAATCTCTTTGGCACGCATGCTTCGGCAATCATTGTTCTAACTGCTTCTTTGAGAGTTCTGTTTATTCTTTCTGCTACACCATTTTGTTGTGGAGTTCATGCTGCAGATAGTTGATGTAGCACTCCATTTTCTTCACAGTAGGTTGTGATAATCTCATTTATAAATTCAGTGCCTCTATCTGATCTGATCTTGATGATCTTCAGTTCTTTCTCATTTTGGAGTCTTCTTAGCAAATCTGGCAGCTTTTTGAGTGTTTCTTTCTTCTTGTTCATGAAAATGGTCCAGGTGTATTTTGAGAAGTCATCCACCACTACTAGGGTGTATTTCTTACCACTTACACTTACTGGTGTGACTGGTCCAAACAGTCCATATGTAATGTATGTAGAATTCTTGTTGTTGATTGATAGGGCTTTGACTTGAATGAACTTTTGATTTGTTTCCCTTTCTGACATGCATCACATAGACTTTCTTTCTTGAATGTGATCTCTGGCAGGCCTTCAACTAACTTGTTCTTTGGTAATTTGTTGATGGTCTTGAAATTCAAGTGATTTAATCTTCTGTGCCAAATCCAGCTGGTTGATTGTTTATTTTTGACAAGCAGACATGTTTCTGCCTTGGCTGTTTTCCAATCCACCACATACATGTTGTCTGAAACTAAGCTTCCCCTCCGGGGAAATAAAAAAATTGTCTTCTACCTGCAGGAACTACTGTGTTGGTTTGGCTGTGAATCACTTTGCATCCTTCCTTATTGAAATATACACTGTAGCCTTTGTCACAGAATTGACTGATGCTCATCAAATTGAAATTAAGTCCTTTGACATATGCTACATTTTGAATCTTTAATTTGTTCTTGAGTATTGTGCCTTCCCCCTTAATCTTGCCAGGGTTTTCTTTGCCTCCAAAAGTGACTTTGGGTCCATCAAAAGCTTTGAAGTCAGTGAGCCATCTCTTATTTCTGTCGTATGTGTCCGGAACATCCACCGCCTATGTACCGGACATCCTACAAAACAAATTAATTATGTTTAGGTACCCAACACTGTTTGGGTCCATACCTGTTAGTAGTCATGCCTCCCATACCAAGTGTATATCCAAAAGTTCTTCTTTTTGGATAATTGAAGTCATCAACTTCATATGTATAAGGCATGGCAGAATAGCTTCTAATATTTTTACCGAAGATATTCTGATACTTTTCTCTACCTTTTGGTGCATGTGCATCCTTCTTCACTTTCCAATATGCAGTAGGAAACCTGTGTTGCTTCATGTGTCTAGGAACATATCTAGATTGATTTTTCTTAAACACATGATGCATCTCATTCAATGGTTTCTTCTTGTATTTTGGAGGTGCAACATTCCAATCATCTTCTGAAGGGTAAAGTCTACCTTTACCTTTCATAAGGTTTTTGTTTTTGGTTGACTGGAATGAGGATTTAGTCTGCTGTTTCACTACACTAGATTTTGACTTCACCGGTGCAGGATGATTGGTTGGAACTATGGTCATCCTTTTCTAAATTTTGGTCCATTGTTGGTCCCGAATTTAGAATTGTGTTGACCATTGTTTCTACTCTCATCCTCGATCGTTGTAGCCAAGACTGCATTTGGATCCAAACCTTTTTGAGGGTTTGTAAGTCGGTGCATTTAGTGGTGCAAAGGTTATCTTAATCGGTGGGGAGATTTTCTTAACTGATCGGTCAATAACAGATGTATGATCATCTGCTGTTTGTTGATCATTTAAGTGGGTCTCCTTACTAGTTAGTTCAGCTTTTGCTTTCTTGGATCATTGCATTCCTTCTCCAGAATTTCATTATTCATTTCAATTTCATCAAATTTAGTCATGAGATTTTGGACTAGGTCTGCAGTATCTAATGGGGAATCAGAAGATTGTGCAGTGTTGGATGTGGATGCATTAGATGAAGAGTGAGAGCTAGATGTTACCTCAATTTCATTTGATTCTTTGGTCATTAGACATAAATCAGTGTCTGAGCTGTCATCTTCATCATCATCTAATTCTTTGGTCCTGAGACATAGACATGCTTTTTCATTGCCTGAGCTGTCTTCTTCATCACTATCATCTGAGTCATTATCAGATGATTCTTCATTCTTTTCACTGCTGGATTCAGCCTTGAGTGCTTTCTTGCCTTTTCCTCTTCTCAGATGTTTTATATTTCTTCTTTTCATCATCTTTATCATTGTCTTCAGGACAATCAGCCTTGAAGTGACCTTTCTTGTTGCAGTTGAAGCATTTGTATTCATCATCTTTCTTCTTTATGTCTTTGTTTGAGCTTGACCTCTTGTTTGATGATGAGTTTCCTTTGAATGGCTTCTTTTGCTTTGAACTCACAAAAACGCTTAACTAAAAAAGCTACATGTTCTTTGAGTTCTTGTGTCTCTTTGTCGATACAATTGGCAAAGTTACTTTGTTTGGGGTGCTATCAGCATGTTGGCTCTTTGTGTCTGCCGGAGCACCATCTTCACCGCTTCAATTCAATTCATGAGCTTTTAATTGAGACATCGTGGTCGAGTGTCTGTGTTTGCAAGATTTGTTGTTCCTCCGACATCGATGTTATGATCTTCCATCTTTCGTAAGCCTCTTAAGATCTTTAAGCATACTTCTTTCTGGGGATATGTGTGTCCAAGTCGTGCGCTTCATCGATGATGCTAGAGAATCATGTCCATTTGATCAATGGATTCACTAGTCTTCATTTTGAAATTTTGAAATTTCTGTTTTGCAACAGATAATTTGTTTTCTTTAACTGCTTCAGATCCTTCATTTATCAAAGCTAGCTTTTCCCACATCTCCTTTGTTTGCTTTGCGCGCCTTTTGATTCTCATGAACATGTTGCTATATAGGGTCTTCAAAATCATGTCTTTTGCAACAAAGTCTAGATTTGCTCTTCTCCTGTCATCCTTGGTCCAATCTTTCTTAGGTTTGTCTATCTCCTTTCCTTGATCTGCTCCTGTGGATACCATAGTCA
Source organism: Gentiana macrophylla (assembly GCA_026214975.1). NCBI lineage: Eukaryota > Viridiplantae > Streptophyta > Magnoliopsida > Gentianales > Gentianaceae > Gentiana > Gentiana macrophylla. The sequence continues at coordinate 57,203,471 of CM047809.1, forward strand.
TGATGATGATTGGTCCATCATTGATTACGTCCAGCATCTCCTCATGAGTTGCTGCAAAATGAGACAACATTCTTATTTTATATTCATCAAAATTATTAACATTGAAAACATGTACTTTTGACATAAAGTTTGAGGAATCCATAAGCACAAGTAATAGATTTATATGTGAATGAATAGAAAACTTAGATTTGAAAACTACTTTGAAAATATGTGATCTCCTTGTTACGTAAATTAGATCTCAATGTTCTCGATACTAGAACACCGCTCCGATACAAATTGTTGGTCCCAGAGAAGGGTGAATATATAGTCGAGAGAGGGGGTGAATGACTATAGTGGAGTTTCAAAACTTTTCTTATGTTTAAAAGCTTTTGGGCAAATGGATAAGTCCTTCTTACTATGTTGTTTTCAAATTAGTTTAGACAATCACAGATATAAGTTATGATCTAGGCAATTTAAATAAATGCTGTAAAGTAAATTGCAGAAAGTAAATTGACACAAGGCTTATAGTGGTTCAGGGTGGTGTAATCCCTTAATCCACTCTTCTCCTGTGGTGATTGGAGGAATTCACTATTGTTTTCACAGATACAATAGTATGATTGTTCTTGACTTCCCAAGCTTCACAATCTACAAGACTATCACTCCTTGACTGCAATATCTTCAGTGATTCAGTCTCTTTCACTGCTCCTTGAGATCAAAATCCTTCAGCATCTATCATAGACACAACTCCTTCTCAAATTGCTTCTGATTCAGTTGCTTAAGTTTGATGTGAATGAGATTCACAAATTTGCTTGATCAATCTCAGTGCTGAATATAAAATTGTAGTTGTGATTTCTGAGTTGATCTTTAGATAAGTCCTTGTAAGTTCAGAGAGAAGGCTTTTCAAATTGACAGAGTTTCTGCTTCCTTTTTTGATTTTTGTTAATCGTTGGTTATTTTTCTGTCAATGCCTCCTATTTATAGCCTTGAATATCCTTGATTTGAAATTCCGTCTGTTGGCTAAATTAATGAGGGAATGATCCTTGATTTTATTCTTGATTCCCCCTTAATTGTATTCTCATTGATTGCAGTGATCGGATTTTTCCTTGAAATATATATAGCAGAAAATCCGTCCTTGATTGATCCTCTATTGATTGTGCATTTAATGCATGATCTTCTGAATCTTCATCATATTCCAAAATCTGATTTGGTAAGATTTACTTCACCGTTCTCAGAGCGGTTGAGTGATTCATCTGACTTCGCCGTTCTAGATCTTCCTTCACCGTTTTGTCTTCACTCACCCAAAGTCGCCATCTTTGCGCCGATTCACTGTTTTTCTTCATTGTTTAAGTATGAGGAGAATCTTGTACTTCACAGATCCTTGATTGGGGTGAGATCAGTGTACACCATATTTGAATATTAAGTTTCATCACTTGAAACATAACTTAGACTTATCCAAGGTCATCACAGACTTCCTTGGTTATAAGTGAGACCACAATGTCTTCTTTACTTCTCTGCTGGTGCTTGGCTGGCTTCACTCTGCCAAAAGTCTTTTTTTACTTTGCCGTCCTACCAACTAGTACAATGCTTGCCTAACTCAACTTATACAACATGTCAGACTCTAAGTAAAGACTTATACATAGAATTCTAACTTATTTCAGGCATGCTATAACAGCTAGTAAGGCCATCATCAAAACATAATAAAATGTTCCTAACAGTTCTTCAACGCCTTTATCACTGCTAAACCAATCCAGAGGAATGTGACCTACCTCCTCACCCTTAAGCAGAAGAGAGAGGAAACCATGCTGTAATACCTGAAGCGGTTCAATAAGCAGTCATCACGAGTTAATAACGTAGACAAGCTCATTCTGATCACTTCCTTTGTAGAAGGTCTACGGGAGGGAAGGCTGATCTGGAGCGGATGCAGATGATAGCTGACTACTTTTGGGTGGAATGGAAGAGAAATCAAATGGGATCCCCCACCATCTTTCTAAGGAATGACCTATTTTGGGAAATGATGATCCTGAACAGATTTGTCAATTCCTGATGACGGTTAAAATATACCTATTTATGTCATCAATTATAACCTTAAATCGGAGTTAATTATATATATTTCATATTAAATCACGCGTTTATATTTATTATTTAATGATAAGTGATTATTAATGTGATAATTGGTATTTAAATTTGTTTTTATTATAAAAGAGCAATTAATTGTGTGATAAATGCTTGATTTCGCAGATCGTGAATGAATCGGGAGGATAATTGTCATGCAATCGGGAAATCTCAAGATAAATAAGGAAGAAAATCGGAGCATTGAAGAAAAGATTAATCAGATCAATTCAAAAGCATGGAGTGGGGAACAAGTCAGACGAACCGAAATTGAAAACGCGTAAAGAGGGAGGCTCGGTCGACCGAGCCATGCCATTCGGTCGACCGAGCGTAACTGTTCGGTCACCCGAGCCTAATCAGATTAACGCGTCTCTATCTTCTGGATTCTCCCTATGTCGGCTACAACTCCTATATAAACAGCAGCCACGATGCTGAGAAAAAACACACCACTACAACACAAAACAATTCATACAATTTTAGCTTTTAAGTTTTTAGTTTTATTTTCTTTATGTTCGTTCATTGTGGATTCGTCCGGATTCTCCGATTAGGAGCGCATTAAAGTGTGGGAGTCACTCGCCTTCTTGAGGGTATGACTATTCAATTGTGCAATCTTTATTCATAGATCTGATGTATTTTATTATGGAGTAGTTTTATTTGTATTGATTGCGTGATGTAGATTTATTTATGAACCCATGTGTTTAGGTTAGAAACGTTAAGAAGTAATCATGATTTATTCCGACACAGAACTGTGTTTGGTCGACCTAGACGTGTCACTCGGTCGCCCGAGTCTTTGCCGCTGCTCGTCGCCCGAGTGTGGTAATGTGTAGGGCAATATTATGATCGGCTTCGACTACGCCGATTCTCTGATTTGGAATTAAAACGAGTAATTAAACTCCGATCAACTTAATTATTTGTCATCATAATTTAACATGAAACCCAAAAGTGATTGTTACTTAGGATATAGATTGAATCGGCATCTAAGAAGTACGCCTTACCCTAGGAATGTTGCTTAGATGAGGTTACGGTTTATACCGGCATCCCTAGTCTCGTAATTGTGTCGGTTATATGAGATGGAGGCATTAAAAAGCGAAGTCACGTAATGGAGGCACAATGATTTAGATGGCCTAACTGGAGCTAAATCTTCCTTGTGGGATGACTCCGTAGTCATAATAATTAATCTTTAACGCTTGTTTTGTCTTGTTATCATCCTAATTCACATGGGGAGTTATAATCTCCTAGCGTAATCAATACTATTCGCTTAGATAATATCAACCGTATTATCCGTGTTTTAGTAGTCTTTAGTCCTGCCTTTGTGGTCATTTGTGTCTTGTGGTTGTCACTATTTTATTTTCTCATTTTAGTTGGTCGTAGACCGCCTTTCAATTTAGTTCTAATAGGATAAAGTTGTGTTTTATTTGTACCGAGTCTCTGTGGGATCGAATTTCACTTTATCTATCTATACCGCAATTGAACCTAGTTCTCTTGCTAGTGTGTTAGTAGGCATCGAGTTAATAATTTAACTTGACCTCAATCAAGTTTTTGGCGCCGCTGCCGGGACTCGAGTCATTAAATTGAGATATAGCTTATTTTGTTAGAATCGATTCATGAATATTCTCGTGAATAAGAGTCTCAGATATTAAAACAATTAATCGTAAAAAAATAATAAATAAAAAAAGCGCTCGGTCGATCAACCACAATTCTCGGTCGACCGAGAATTAGTTTTCTTTTCTGTTCTGTATTAGTTTTACAATATTCTGCTTCTGTTTTATTTACTTTTTTCTTTTCTCAAACTTATTTCGAATCTGTTTTAATTAGTTAGTTAAAGGCCTAGCCTTTACTAGTGATTAATTGTTTTATTGTTGTTTATTATTTTATAGTACGCTACTCGGAAATCGAAGGAACCGCTTGAGCCTTATAATCCTGAAATAGAGAAATTTGCGAGAAGGAATAGGAAGTTAGCTAGGGAACTGGCTAAACAAGGAGAAGAGGATCCAAATATTGAGGAAAGCGAGCACGAAGTGGAAGAAGGACATACAACCGATCATTCTAAGCATTCTGAATCTGAAACGGAAATGGAAGGCAATCCGGTCAATCCAAACCAGGTACCTAATCCTGTAAATAATGTGAATGCAAATAATGAGAACCAAGCCCTAGTTCAAGGAGCGAGGCGCACTTTGCAAAGTTATGCATCGCCTACTATTGAACAATTCATTCCCGCTATCGTAGCACCGCAAGATGCGGCGGAAGTCTATCACCCTAGGCCTAATGTAATTCAAATGGTGACCAACTATTCCACTTTTCATGGAATTCAGAACAAAGATCCTGGTGTTCACGTGACGAATTTCTTGGAAATCGTCAAAGACAAAGAAACCGAATTAATCCCGGAGGAAACATTCGCCTTAAGCTTTTCCTTTCACTTTGAAAGATAAAGCTAAGCAATGGCTTCTCTCTTTAGAGGTCGGATCTATCACTACCGGGAACAATCAAGTTGCAAAAATTCATGAATAAGTACTTTCCTTAGGAAAAACTTTTAAGTTACGCCAAGACATCCTAGGATTTAAGCAACAACCAGGGAGAGTTTTGATCAAGCTTGGGAGCATTTCAAGGAAGCTATGAGGAAGTGTCCTCATCATGACATCTCTCTTTGGCTTTTAATGCAAACTTTTACCACGGGTTGAGAGAGAGACTGAGAAAATTAGAGTAGACGCCTCCAAAGAATGGAGCGTTTGTTCTTTATCTCTGAGGAGGCACAAGGAAGATGGAGCAAATAGCAATGAATAGCCAATGGGGAGGCAATGACATAGCTACTCATGAAGATGGCGTGACATATTTGATGATAGTGCATCTACCAAAATCTTAGAACAACTTTCTCTGTTATCAACAATAAGGTAGATGGGATGCAAGAGAGGATGACAAGAGTAGAAAATGGCTGGAATCGGGTAGCACCTCAAAGTGAGAATGTTGGTACCAAGAAGCCAATTATATCGGGGAGGGTACATGCCTAATCATAACCATCCTGGATTCCGATATAGTGACATTAATGCAGGGAGAAAGGCCTAAACCGCCTACCCCTTATGTACCACAAACAGACTAAAACTTTTGGTTGGGAAAGTCGCGATAGAAAAAGCGAGTAATGTCGTCATCGACAATATGGGACAATCACAAAAATCTATGGCTGAATTAGCCACTAACTTTAGCCAATATTGTCGGAGAGACAGATGCTAAGGTAACCAATCAAGAAGCTCTAGTCCAAAACCTCACGCACCAGATAGGACAACTAGCTGAGCAAGTCTCAACTAGACCTCCTGGAGGGTTGCCAAGCAACACTGAGAAGAACCCTAAGGATTTGAATGCGATCATGACAAGAAGTGGAAAGGAGGTAACTCCACCGTCCTTGCAAGAGAAAGAAAAAGTCACAAAAATAAGGATGGTGAGCCAAGCAATGAGACTAATACTTCCGAGACCTTGCCTGAGCAAAGAACGTATAAAGAACCTGCTGGCCCCAGAGTTGAACTTTACGATAACAAGTATCCAATTTTCACTGATGTCGATCCTTCAACTCTACCTTATCCTCCACCAAAGCCAAAGCCTAAGTTTGATAATAAGAGGTATAAGAAGTTTGTGGATATGTTCAAGTAAGTTACAAATCAATATACCCCCTAGTTGAAGCACTAGTCAAATGCCCGAGTACACCAAGTTTTTAAAAGACGCAGTCTCAACTAAAAGGAAACTTCTAGATTTAGAGACCATATGCCTTAATGAGGAGTGCTCAGCCATTCTTCAACATAAGTTACCCCCAAAATGCAAAGATCCGGGAAGCTTTCTCATTCCTTGCACCACAGGTAACGTATGTCTAAACAAAGCTTTGTGTGATCTAGGAGCAAGCGTAAATCTGATGCCACTATCTATTTTTCGGAAACTAGGCATGAAAGATCTTAAGAAGACCTCAATCACATTGCAATTAGCTGACCGTTCTGTCAAGGAACCGTGTGGAGTGGTTGAGGATGTGCTAGTAAGAGTTGAAAAGTTTGTATTCCATGTCGACTTTGTGGTATTAGATATGTAAGCTAACTACGAAGTGCCCTTGATATTAGGGAGACCTTTCATGGCCACTAGTAGAACGCTAATTGATGTTTACAAAGGCGAGTTGGTGTTAAGAGTGAACGAAGAGAGAGTTGCATTCAATGTCTTCGACACTATGAAGCAATCTGATGATGGAGAGGATGTATGTTTCATGTTGGATTCCATTGATAGGATCGTTCAAGAATTTCAACAACATGAAAGTATCAAGGATTTTTGGATCTTTGTCTTAGAAGAAGAAGATGAAGTCAAATGCGTGAGTATTGAGGAGGAGAAGATGATATGGCCAGGATGTAGTAGAGGGACCCCAAGGCCTCAGAGAGGAAGTAAGTGTCATGGAGATTGAAAGATTCTATCATAGACCAACGTGGCATAAGTACTTCGAACTCAAACTCACTGGTCAAAAGTTGAAGACCTCTTTGGAAGAACCTCCCACAAATTTGACTTTAAAACCTCTTCCTGCGAATTTGAAGTATGTATTTCTTCAAGATGAGACTTTGCCGCTAATTATATCTTCTTCCTTGACGGACTTACAAGAGGAGAAACTAATGAGAGTTCTCGAGAGAGTACATGGAGCATTTGGATGGACCATAGCTGACGTTAAGGGTATTAGTCCTAGCGTATGTATGCACAAAATCTCCGTGGACCCCTGAAAAGAAAGCGGTTGCACAACCTCGAGGCGTCTAACCCCACAATTAAAGGAAGTGGTTAGGGATGAGGTTATAAAATGCTAGAAATGGGAATTATATTTCCAATTGCGATAGCGAATGGGTAAGCCCTATCCACGTAGTTCCCAAAGGGAGGATTGACGGTGCAAGCCAATGAGTTGAATGAGTTAATTCTGTGAGGCTAATCACCGGTCATCGAGTATGCATAGACTTTAGGAAACTAAATGATGCGACTCGTAAGGACCATTTTCCTCTTCCTTCATCGATCAAATGCTCGAGAGATCGAAAGGGCATGCTTTCTATTGTTTTCTTGACGGATATTCGGGATACTATCAAATCCACATCTCGCCAAAGATCGTGAGAAAACAACGTTTACATGCCCATATGGGACATTTGCGTATAATCGAATGCCATTTGGATTGTGTAACGCCCAACATTTCAACGGTGTATGATGTCATTATTTGCGGATATGGTGGAAGATTTCTTGGAAATCTTTATGGATGATTTCTCCGTATTTGCAGACGATTTCGATTCATGTCTCACACACCTAGCACGAGTGTTGAAGAGATGTGAAGAGACGAATCTTGTGCTTAACTGGGAGAAATGTCATTTGATGGTTACGGAAGGTATAGTACTAGGCCACCGCATATCAAAGAACGGTATAGAGGTGGATAGAGCCAAAGTTGAGGTGATCGAGAAACTACCTCCACCTACTAATCTTAAAACTTTGCGAGGTTTTTTAGGCCACGCTGGATTTTATCGTAGGTTTAACAAGGACTTTTCTTCAATCTCTAGACCTCTTACCGAATTATTGGCCAAGGATGTGCCGTTCGTGTTTTCTCATGAGTTCATAAAAGCTTTCAACGAAATAAAAGTAGATCGATCACCGCACCCGCTCGTCGCGCACCGATTGGGATCTGCCGTTTGAATCTGATGTGTGATGCAAGTGATACTTCTTTGTTGGCGCGCTTTGGGTCGAGAAAAAAGATAAGATTTTAGGCCCATTTATTATGCAAGCCGGACTTTGAATGCTGCCCAAAGAAATTACGCCACAACGGAAAAGGAACTTTTGGCCGTTATCTTTGCTTTTGACAAGTTTAGATCTTACTTAGTGGGATCTAAAGTCACCGTGGGATCGACCATGCGGCTCTTAAGTATCTCATAGCAAAGCAAGATTCAAAGCCGAGATTGTTGAGATGGATTCTCTTTCATTTGCAAGAATTTGACGTAGAAATCCGAGATAAGAAAGGAAGTGAGAACGTGGTGGCGATCATCTATCGCGCTTAAGACTCTTCCCGGTAAGTTGAAATCAAGATGGTATGGCCCATTTCAAGTACAACACGTCTTTCCTTCTGGAGCGGTGGAGCTATTCAATTTTAAGGACGGGTCCAGTTGTGGTCAATGGACATCGTGTGAAGCATTATCACGGGCTTCCGCTTTGATCTTGAGAGGAGGTTTTGTACCTCGATGACCCTGTTTATGAATAAACCATCTTGAACTGAGTCGAGCTAGCGACTATAAACTTAGAACTACTACGTATTCCTATCTTTTTCGTTTTTCTTTTTAATAAAGTAGCATGCGCCTATCACGGTTTTTTTTCATCTCGCCATGTTCCGAGTCTAAGTTCGGAATAAACGAGGTTTTTTCCTTGATAGCCGTCATGTGAGTTTTTATTTAGGTTTAAATCCCTTTTGGTCTTGTCCATGGCAGTATAAAGTGAAGTGGCTTAAACTGTTTTTAGATATCTATATCTAATTACTGCCACATTATTTTATAACTTCCATAGACATGGTATTTGACGATTTCGTGGAGCTTGTTTGTTTATACAGGATGTGTCTATCTCTCCATGCTGTGCCGCGAATTACTCCGATGTCGTTCCTTTACTTGGGAGCCGTTTCCAGAGCTAAGTCTTTCATCTTGAACTCTCATTTATTTTTGTCATTGAGGACAATGCCATGTTTAAGTGGGGGGCAAGGGACTTAGCTATATGTTGAAAAAGTCAAGGGGAACGGAATACTGAGACAATATTGAGCCAAATTTAAAATTTTTTTTATGGATAAATGCCAAGTTGTTTAACTCGTACCCTTAAACTGGTGAAGTTCTTATACTTAGAATTGATAGGAAAGGAACCAAGTTGTATGAGTACGTGGTCATATTATACTTTTGCGATCAATTGTTAGTAAACTTAAGGATATTCATGCCAACAATTGCAAGTAGTTAGGTATTGTTCAATTACTCAACATGTGAATCGTTTACTACCGCGTGAGTTATAATAATTGAAAGAAGTATGTGTACATTGCGTAGATAATTGGTTATGAGGACCTAGTGTCGATATTTGTCGACTGATGTATTTTGATCTTCTAGCCAACAAAAGCGGAGTAATAAGCTTGGGACGTACCTGTGTTTTGACAATGCATTAAAACACTGGGCTTGTAGTAACATTACCAAAGTAGCCCCGCGCTTGTGGTAATATTCGATGCTATGCTTAATCTAAGATAGGGGGATACTCTATGAAAAGTTTTCTTCCTTGAGATTAGTAGTATTCAAAAAATATGCAAAATTGAAAAAATTTCGAATTTTTAGAGGCTTTGAGTAGTACTCGGTCTCCAAGTCCAAAACCATATAGATACGCTCTTGCTTATTGTTCTAGTGCTTTAACCATTGCGAGGCATAAGAAGTATGAATCTTGATGTTGGTGAATTTTGATATGAAGTCCAGTGATAAGCTCTAATCTTGTCAGCACTTATATAAAACCAATGCACATGCACACAATCACTTCGATTCATAGCGAGTAGTGAATAATGCTTATCTTATGAGCATGATTGGTATGAGTTGACTCGGGTTTCTTGTGTAAGTATGAGTAGACCACGAAAAATGTTGTCTTGGGGAATGACTTGTTGATGCTTTGTTCGGGACGAAGCAAAGTTTAAGTGGGGGGCATTTTGATGACGGTTAAAATATACCTATTTATGTCATCAATTATAACCTTAAATCGGAGTTAATTATATATATTTCATATTAAATCATGCATTTATATTTATTATTTAATGATAAGTGATTATTAATGTGATAATTGGTATTTAGCTGTTTTTATTATAAAAGAGCAATTAATTGTGTGATAAATGCTGATTTCGCAGATCGTAACGAATCGGGAGGATAATTGTCATGCAATCGGGAAATCTCAAGATAAATAAGGAAGAAAATCGGAGCATTGAAGAAAAGATTAATCAGATCAATTCAAAAGCATGGAGTGGGGAACAAGTCAGACGAAACGAAATTGAAAACGCCGGTAAAGAGGAGGCTCGGTCGACCGAGCCATGCCATTCGGTCGACCGAGCGTAACTGTTCGGTCACCCGAGCCTAATCAGATTAACGCGTCTCTATCTTCTGGATTCTCCCTATGTCGGCTACAACTCATATATAAACAGCAGCCACGATGCTGAGAAAAACACACCACTACAACACAAAACAATTCATACAATTTTAGCTTTTAAGTTTTTAGTTTTATTTTCTTTATGTTCGTTCATTGTGGATTCGTCGGATTCTCCGATTAGGGAGCGCATTAAAGAGTGGGAGTCACTCTCGTCTTCGAGGGTATGACTATTCAATTGTGTAATCTTTATTCATAGATCTGATGTATTTTATTATGGAGTAGTTTTATTTGTATTGATTGCGTGATGTAGATTTATTTACGAACCCATGTGTTTAGGTTAGAAACGTTAAGAAGTAATCATGATTTGTTCCGACACAGAACTGTGTTCGGTCGACCTAGACGTGTCACTCGGTCGTCCGAGTGCTGTCGTTCGGTCGACCGAGTGTGGTAATGTGTAGGGAAATATTATGATCGGCTTCGACTACGTCAGATTCTTTGATTTGGAATTAAAACGAGTAATTAAACCTGATCAACTTAATTATTTGTCATCATAATTTAACATGAAACCCAAAAAGTGATTGTTACTTAGGATATAGATTGAATCGGCATCTAAGAAGTACGCCTTACCCTAGGAATGTTGCTTAGATGAGGTTACGGTTTATACCGGCATCCCTAGTCTCGTAATTGTGTCGGGTTATATGAGATGGAGGCATTAAAAGCGAAAGTCACGTAATGGAGGCACGATGATTTAGATGGCCTAACCGGAGCTAAATCTACCTTGGGGATGACTCCCGTAGTCATAATAATTAATCTTTAACGCTTTGTTTTGTCTCGTTATCATCCTAATTCACATGGGGAGTTATAATCTACTAGCGTAATCAATACTATTCGTTTAGATAATATCAACCGTATTATCCGTGTTTTAGTAGTCTTTAGTCCTGCTTTTTGTGGTCTTTTGTGTCTTGTGGTTGACACTATTTTATTTTCTGCATTTAGTTGGTCGTAGACCGCCCTTTCAATTTAGTTCTAATAGGATAAAGTTGTGTTTTATTTGTGCCGAGTCTCTGTGGGATCGACCTCGACTCTATCTAGCTATACTGCAATTGAACCTAGTTCTCTTGCTAGTGTGTTAGTAGGCATCGAGTTAATAATTTAACTTGACCTCAATCAATTCCCTCCTTCTATCAACCAAACACACGGTCTCTGTTAGACCGAGATGGGCACAATTGATGTTCTATCTGGAGCAGGAATCTCCAGTTAACATCGGCCTCCTGATGCATAGCCGAATGTAAGAAATTGCCGTTGAATCTGAGCGAGGGCAGCTGCCTTATGGCCCTATGAGAGATATGTTCACTCTGAACAATGAGGTTCCGGTTCTAGTTACTGACGATTGGGAAGAGCCTGAACCAAAGATTAGATCGCTATCGGTTTTAAAAGCACCTAGACGTGTGGGTCAAAGAGCTAAGAAAGAACGTACTCCGGTCAATGGAAGGCCTCGATCTCAGAGGGCTTTGATTGAGGAGAATGCAAGAGAGATTGCGAGCTTGCATCGCAAAAAGGACAGAATGATGGACTTTTTAGGAATTCCTCCTTCGACCCTACCACCTAGGACTGCTCCACGTCATGGAGCATCTTCTTCCGCTGCTGCTGCCTCAAGTTCTGGACCACCTCTAGATTTCGAGCCATGAGAGGACTGGGAGGATTATTATGATGAGGACCAGTTTTTTTTCTTTTTTCTTGTTCTTATTTTCCATTTCCCGTATTTTAGTTTTTATTTTTATTTTTCCTATCTAGTAACGTGGAAGACTTTTTTTATAATATAACGATTTTGTTGGCTTAAATTGTTTTAGAGTTATTACATTTCTCTTTTACTGCCATAATTTTTAATATACGGTTATTGTCACCTGAGTTCCGTCCCTTGTTTTGTATGAGCTAACTACAGCAGATTTCTGAGGAGTTTTATTCCGCACCCTTTGCCATTCATGACGATCCGTACTTATTCCGCTCCGCGCTTACGAAGCTAAGTTCTTTTCCATTTTCTATTATCATCTTCTTATTGGGGACAATGTTTCGATTAAGTGTGGGGTAGAAACGTCACTTAGCTTTTTAACACGTTATTCCAAATTGCTAGACTATCTTAATTCTCTTAGATGCATTTTTCACCACATAGACTTTTGATTCATTCCAAGTGAGAAAATTGATCCAATTAATTATTTCATTGTTTCACAATGCTTAGGTGAAAGTCATGTCCGTTTCTGAAGTAGTGACATATTAAACATACATTCTGTTGGGAACCACTCTCTTTAGCACGTTTGACTCAATTCTTCCGTTTGTAATATAGATGAAGCATTATTCAATTTAGTCTGGAAGAATGAGCATTTATCATGTAGCATGAACTAGTTACTTAATAACTGTTATTGTGCCATTTGCATTCAGTCTTTGTGATGTCGGGTCAAGTAATAAAATACTCGATACCTAAATAACCAACTAGCAAGAGAACTAGGTTCAATCGTAGTATAGCTAGATAGAGTCGAGGTCGATCCCACAGAGAATCGGCATAAACAAGTACAACGTTATTAAACTAAAAATAGATTAAAGGGCGGTCTACGAGCAACTATAATGTAGAGATAAAGGTTGACACGATAGAAAACACAGAAACTAACAATACGACAAAAATAATAAAACACTTATTTTTAAGGTTTTATAAGACTCTAACAAACGGTATTGATTACGCTAGTAATAATTACTCCCCCATATATGTATATCTAAGCCGAGACGAGAAAAGACATTAGGATTGATAATTTTTTTGACTACGGAGTCATCCCCTAAATCGATCTAATTCGTGAACGATAGAAGATGCGTATGCTTAATTACTTAATCCTTCCTTGGAGAGGATAGAACATCATATAACAAGCATGCTATACCAAACTAGGGATGCCGATCTAAAATCGTCACCTCGTCTAGGCAACCACCATGGACGGGTTGTCACACCTCCTAAACGATCGGCTAACTAATGTCCTAGTAACATGACAATTTTCACAATATATCATATTAATTTACGAGAACGATGTATCAAATTGGCCGGATCTATTACATGTTTATATGAAAAACAGAAAGCACGACGTAGCCGAAGTCGTTCACAGAGAAATCGTGGAAACGTCCTGGATGGCTACCAGCGAGACATACGCTCACTGCCAGCGAGTCCAGTGCTGGCCCATATTCTCTCATAAAATGCCTTCGTCGGCTCAGAGCAACATGAATATGGGTTTCTTAATTAGCTACATCACGAAATCAATACACAAACAACTACTCCATAACGAAATAAGATTGATCTATGAATAAAAACAACATATTTGGATAGGCATTACCCTAGTAGATGGAGGGTCCTCCAATCCTTCAATGCATTCTCTAATCAATGAATCCATCACCTCCGTGATGAAGAAACATAATAAAATAAAGCTAAGATATAGTATTGTATTTTGTAAAGCGTAATCTAAGGTGTTCTAAAAGTGTAACTAATAAAATTCGTACTCAGACCTTTATATAGGAGTTTAGGCCGACCTAAAAATAGATTCGAAAACCCTAAAATGTGTAGAGATAACCCTCAGCCGATCCTCGAGATTTCGTGAACTCGCCCCTAGTGAATCATGGGCTCACTGCCTTCTGATTGGCTCGCTGGCTTTTCTTGTTCCTTACTCCACGCTTCATGCTACGTCAATCTCGATCTTTTAATGAATCCGATTCTGCTCCGATTTATCTTGAGATTTACTTCCTTTGTCGGTAGATATCCTTCGATTCACCGTAATCTATAAAATCAATAATTATCGCACAATAAATCATATTTTAATAATAAAAATAGATAAATACCAAATTATATCTTATAAATCACATAATATTAAATAAACACTATAAACATGTGATTTAATATAAAGTATATATAATTAAGCTCGATTTAAGGATAATATTGATGACTTTACTAGGTATAATTCGACCTGTTGGACTTATTTCTGAGTTTTAGTGATGAGTGCCAGACTAACTGTTATAGTGAAAAGGCAAAAAGATGTCTAGATCAAATGTATAGGTTTATTAGAGTTTGATCTTTGAATAGGTTTGATCAAACAAGCATCAGAATGGTCACCGATTTATATCAAGAGATCGGTCTATATCGAGAGGGGTAGATAGGTCGATGAGACTAGTCAGAACCTCGCTTGAAGATCGAAGGGCGAGGGCTCAAACTCAGTTAATGAAGGCTTAGGGATCAAACTTAGTAATTAAAGTCAAAGATATGGAATCAGAATTTAGGCAAGTCTGGGATGACCTAAACTGATTACAAATAAATCGTGTACAAGGTCTAAGTTCCTTAAGTTGGATGGTGATTGGAACTTAGTTATTTGCAAAAAGGTGTAATCTAAATTCACAAATAAAAGTTAGATAAAAGAAGTCACGTGATTGTGTTTTAAACACAAAGAAATTATAGTTCAAATAGATCGATAGGTATTTCAAAGCAGATCGATGAACTCTGCGATATATATACCTCGATTAATTCAAGATTACATTGGAAGATTACATGGATAAGGACATCCAACTACCTCTGATTTATTAAACAAATCAATGGCTGAGATTAAAAAGACGTTGGGATGATTCAGAACTTTATCCAATGGTTTTAAGTCAAAGGGTGGACAGACTGTATTCTGTAAAAAAAAAGGATTTTGACAGTGTCAGTCCAATGAATAGTGACAGAAAGCAAGTCAAATGGGACAAAACCAGGAACGGCTATATTTGAATTTCAAATACAAGTCACATGGACTCCTACCTATAAATAGAGGACTTTCAACTCAGAAAAAGATGATGAAAATTAAGGAAATACAAGAGATAATTCTGAGCTGCATTTTATCAAGAAAAGCACTCTGCTGAACCTACTGATCTTAAGGCTACTGATCCCGAGAAAATCATCAAGTGTATTCTGCATTCAAGCTACATCAAGTTTACACACTTGAAGATTGCAAGCTGCTGATCATATTCATCCTGATCAAGCTGCTGCAACTGAATCATTTACTTGATTCATTCTTTATTCTATAAAGAATCAAAGAAACAGTGAAGCACTTTTGTGTGAAAGATCATTGTTTGTGGTGGAGCCGGTGAAGAGGCAATCCTACCCTTCAAGGACCAAGTGGAAGACTTTGGAGCAAAGAATCTTACCTGCTCCAAGTGCTCGGCTTGTGAAGCCATAGTTATTGGTGAAGGACAAGCAACTTAGGAATCTTTGTAACAGCTACATCAAAGATCTCTAGTGAATTACCTCCAACATCACAGGACAAGAGTGGACTGACAGGATTACACCACCTGGAAGCACTATAAAATCTGCCTACTTACTTTCTGCACTTACATTTTGCATTTAGCTTATTATACACATCAACCTACTAAATCTAGCATCTGAACTCACACACATACACTACTGAGTATCTAATACTTAGTATCATATTTAACAACAAGTAATAAGGCTTAATTTTTGATATTATTCCGCTGCACAAATTCAGTAAACTCAACTGTCAGTAGACTCATCGTGTATCAAAGAGAGCTACTAAGGTGTCAATGAGACCATCAAGTATCGACATCTTTCTTGAAGTTCTTGAGTTTGTTAACTCCAAAAGTTTTAAGTGTTAAGTTTATTCACCCCCTGTAAACTTAACCAATGCCTTTTCAAGGGACCAACAATTGGTATCAGAGCAGTTCTTTTGTTCTAAAGTAATCCTACTTGTTGTGCTTGTGAAAATACTTTGAAAACTTTTTTAAATCACTGATTTTCAAAGACTTGCATCATGGATAACAACCAGTATGCTAGAACTATGCTGATGTGTTCTCTAGATAGATTTGATGAATATAAACGTCGAATGTAGGCTTACCTTGCTGCAACTCATGATGAAATGATGGATGTGCAGACAGATGGACCACTGGAGATTACCAAGTCAGTAACAGTGGGTGATTTGACAGAGTACATTCCAAAACCAAAAAGAGAATGGAATGCTGAAGATAGAAAGAGAGCAAACCTCAACAATATTCCTATTGATATCATTTATAGAACCATGGATAGCAATATGTACATGAAGGTTAAATATTGCCAAGAAACAAAAGAACTTTGGGACAAGATACAGTTGATCTGTGAAGGCACTGATGCAATCAAGATGAATAAAATCAGTGTGGCCAAAAAGAGGTTTCAAAAGGTCAAAATGCTACCAAATGAAATCATTGAGCAAATGGAGTCAAGATTCAATGCTATCCTGGATGAACTTACCCTGCTAAGTGTAAGTTATTCAAAAGAAGAAATAAACTCAAAAATCTTGGAAGCATTACCTGACAAAGAAGTTTGGGAGATGAAAGTCACTGCAATAGAAGAAATGAGAAAGTTACATGAAGAGGATACCTTCAAATTATTCACAGATCTTAAAGCTTATGAATTCAGCAAGAGATTGGTTCCTACCACTGAAAAAGAGGAACCAAAGACAACTGCATTGGCTGCTAAACATCAAGAAGAGACATCAGGTGCTCAAGATGATCTGCTGGATGAAATGCAAGAGCAGATTGCCCTACTGAGCAAGAAAATCAGGTTGATGAAAGGTGGAAAGGGTTCTCCAAGGAATTTCAATAAGAAATTCAGTGAAAAGAAGAAGGATGATTCAAGGAAAGACAATGATTACTTGTGTTTCCGATGCAAGAAACCAGGCACTTCAAACCTGACTGTCCTGAGTTAAAACAAAGTAAGGAACCTGATTATCTTTGCTTCAACTGCAAAAAGCCTGGACATTTTAGACCTGATTGTCTAGACCTACTGAAGACCAAGAGCCAACAGAGAAGACATGGAAAGAAAGCTCTGGTTGCTGAAGATGAATCAGGGTATGAAGTTGAGTCAGAAAAGGGAAATGAATCTGATGACATAGCACTGGTTGCTGATATGGAAGACTATGCATTAATGGCTAATATGGATGAAACATAGGAGGTATACAATATTGTATCAATTAACACTCCTGCTAGAAGTGATTGTGAATCAACTTGTGGTTCAAATCCTAGAAACTCTTACAATGAAGAAGCTTTGGATGCCATCCTCAATCAACTGAGGAAAATACAATCTGGTTATGAGATTGTGAAGGCTTAAAAAGAAGCTCTTCAGGTAGAAGTTGAAAGATTAAATGCTGAATTAAGGGTTCTCAAAGGTAAGGAAAAAGATGTTGGACAGAATCAATATAAGCCTGCTGAACATCTAGTAGTTTCTGAATCTGCTGAACCATCTTGTTCCTCTACGGCATACTGGAAAGCCTTATGGTGATAGAACATGGCTTGGATTTGGAACTCAACAATCCAAAAGAGTGAATCCAGTAAGGTTACTGAACCTAGTACCAGAATTGGTCCTAAGTTTGTACCTGCACAAGATCCAACTCCTAGTAAGGTTCTTTGAGGCAAGAAAAACCTCACGAGAATGCTTCAAGAAAGCAAAATCGAGAAGTCAAAGAAGTCAACACTCTAATAAAAGAATAAATCCAAAAGTAGGATCATTGTTTTCTAGACTGGCTGATAGCGGACCATCTACCAAGTCTGGTAGACCACAAAAAGAAAAGAACCGAAATATTCCAAGGATAAGAATCCTAAACCCAAAAATGTTAATCATTCTAGGGATACTTATCTCGTGGGAAAGGTAGATTGTTCCTCTACTGATGATGATTGGAATATTCCTGCATCTAATGCTAGAAACAACAAGTATAACCATGCTGCTAGGGTAAAACCTAAGCAATGGAATCAGTAGAGGGCTCAGCAAAGGACTTATACAAGGCCTCAATAAGGACCTCAGCAGAATCCATACTACAGGGCTATTCCTAACAGACAACAAATCAATGGCTATGCTAATACTTCTAACAACAAGAATCACTTCAAACAGCATTATAAACCAAAAGGCCAGAAAACATATGTGAATCCTACACAACCAACTGTTAGAAGTTATGGATGTGTGGAATACATGTATAAACCAAAGTATGACACTTTTAGGAGAAGACCTTATGGAAACATCCCAGGGGTCATGCTTACCTCTGACCATTATGGACCCAAACAGGTTTGGGTACCTAAAATGTATTAACTTTATTTTGTAGGGTGTCTGGTACTTTGACAGTGGATGTTCCAGATATATGACAAAGAATAAGCACTGTTTGTCAAACTATGTGGCAAAGGATGGTCCAAGGGTGAATTTTGGCAACAAGAATACACCTGGTTACACAAGAGGTTATGACACACTTGTGAGGAATGGACTTACAATCAAGAATGTTGCATATGTGGAAAGACTGGACTACAACTTGCTGAGCACTGGACAATTCTGTGACATGGGATACAAGGTCACTTTTGACAAAAACACATGTACTGTCATTAGTAAAAGAGGTGATCAAGTTGTACTGGCTGGTAGGAGTCAACAAAACATGTATGTTGTGGATTGGTCTACTACAGTTCCAGAAACATGTCTGATTGTGCAAACCAAATCAGAACTTAATTGTCTATGGCACAAGAAGCTGAATCATCTGAATTTTGATGACATCAATCAGTTGGTGAATAAGAAACTGGTGATTGGTTTACCTGAAATCACATTAAAAAAGGATACTATATGTGATGCATGTCAGCAAGGTAAACAGACAAAGTCAAGCTTCAAATCAAAGATTAAGCAATCAACTAATAGAGTCTTGGAGCTGATGCACATGGATCTATTTGGACCAGTTACACCAACAAGTGTTACAGGAAAGAAATACACCTTAGTGGTTGTGGATGATTATTCAAGGTACACTTAGGTGGTATTTATGAACAAGAAAAGTGAAACACTTCAAAAGATGCCTGAACTTTTGAAGAGATTGCAAAATGAGAAAAGTTTAACAGTAGTAAAAATTAGATCAGACAAGGGTACTGAGTTTCTAAATAAAGTTATAAGAGAATACTGTGAACAGAATGGTGTACTACATCAACTTGCTGCTGCTGGTACACCTTAGCAAAATGGGGTTGCTGAAAGAAGAAACAGGACTCTAAAAGAAGCAGGAAGAACTATGATTTGTGAAGCATTGCTACCTGAAAGATATTGGGATGAAACAGTTAATACATCATGCTATACACAAAACAGAACTTCAGTAAACAAGAAGATGCAGAAGACACCTTATGAGATTTGGAATGGAAGAAAACCTAACATATCCTATTTCCATCCATTTGGAAGCAAGTGTTTTATCTTGAACCATAAGGAACATTTGAAGACATTCCAACCAAAATCAGATGAAGGAATTTTGTTGGGATATTCTTCATTCAGCAAGGCATTCAGTGTACTGAACAAGAGGTCATTAAAACATGAAGAAACAATCCATGTTGTGTTTGATGAACCTAAGTTCACTGGTATGAAAGATGAAGCTTGTGAGCCTACTGAGAATCTACAAGTCACTGATTCAGATTGTGTTGAAGTTTTGGAAAGATTTAATGATTTAAAGATTTCTAATTCTGCCCCTACTGAACACCCTGCTGGAAATACTATTGATGCAACAACTGAGGCAGTTCAAAGATCTGTTGAACCCCCTGTTGAAGAAACAGCAGACCCTACTGAAGATGAGGTTCCTGAGAACCAATCTAACCAGAATCCATAATGGTTAAGGGATCACCCTGCTGAACAAGTTATTTGCAACATACAACAAGGTGTGAGGACTAGAAGACAATTAGAAGCAATGTTTACTTGTTTTCTATCTCAAGTTGAACCTAAAGTTGTTGAAGAAGAAATTTCAGATCCAGATTGGATAATTGCTATGCAAGAAGAATTGAATGAAATCAAGTTTGGACACTAGTTGAAAGGCCTAGTCATGCAAATATCATTGGTACTAAATGGGTATACAGAAACAAAGGGGATGAATCTGGTACCATTGTAAGGAATAAGGCCACACTAGTAGTAAAAGGCTATTCTCAAGCAGAAGGAATAGATTTTGATGAGACATATGCACCTGTTGCAAGATTGGAAGCTATCAGATTATTCTTGGCACATGCTGCATATAAAAACTTCAAGGTATATCAAATGAATGTCAAGAGTGCATTTTTGAATGGCATTCTAGAGGAGGAAGTGTATGCTCAGCAACCTCCTGGATTTGAAGTTAAAGATCAAGAAGATAAAGTGTATAGACTCAATAAAGCACTTTATGGCTTGAAACAAGCACCAAGAGCATGGTATGAGACTCTATCTCAATTCTTCGTGGACAATGGTTTTACAAAAGGCTCCATTGATAAGACACTTTTCAGAATCAATGAAGGGGACAACACCCTGCTGGTACAGATTTATGTTGATGACATAATCTTTGGTTCTGAAAATGAATTGCTATGTGAGAAATTTGCAAATCTAATGAAGAGTAAATTCCAAATGAGTATGATGGGAGAAATGAACTACTTTTTGGGATTGCAAGTTAAACAGATGAAAGATGGAATCTTCATTCATCAAACCAAGTACACCAAGGAGCTGCTGAAGAAGTTTGGTATGGAAAATAGCACCAAGATATCAACTCCAAAGAGTACAAATATCATATTGGATGAAGATAAAGAAGGCAAAGATGTTGATCAGACTTTATACAGAAGGATGATAGGCGATCTATTTGTACACTTCTTGCCAGATGAACTGATATATCCTTTGTTTGTAGGTGTTTGTACAAGATTTCAATCTAAACCTAAAGAAAGTCATTTAGGTGCAGTCAAAAGAGTTCTCAAGTACCTAAAAGAGACTTTGGGAGTAAGGATATGGTATTCCAAGGATGGAAGTTTCAAAGTTATATCCTACTCAGATTACGATTATCTTTGGATGCAAGATTGATAGAAAAAGCACCACAGAACACAATCGCTTAATGGGAAATAGACTGGTTTCCTGGTTCAGCAAGAAACAAAATTCAATATCAACTTCCACTGCTGAAGCTGAATACATTGCAGCTGGAAGTTGATGTGCACAAGTACTTTGTTTAAGACAACAGTTAAGGGATTATGGAATTGAAGAAAGAGAAATTCCAATTATGTGTGACAACACAAGTGCAATTGCAATCACAGAAAATCCTGTTTTGCACTCAAGGACCAAGCCTATTGATGTCAGACATCATTTTATAAGAGATCATGTTGAAAAGAAAGATGTGGTGGTTCTTTACATCCCTACTGAAGATCAACTTGCTGATATTTTCACTAAACCACTGGATAGTGAAAGATTTGCTAAACTAAGAACTGAACTTGGAATTATTAAAGTTGACTGAAAATTAGCAATGTACTGGAATTCACCAAGGGGATTAGTCTTTTCTATGTTGGGTGAGCTCACTTAGCAGATTAGTCATTGGTATCAACAATTCCATGTACTTATGTTTGGACATTTGAGCAAATGAGGTTGCCAAGGGGATTGGTCTTTGTCATGTTGGGTGAGCTCACTTGACAAATCAGTCATTGGTATTAAACTTCATCTTGTATTATCAATTGAACGAAACAAGAAGGGATCAAAGATCAGCAGAGTTACTTTGTCGACAAGTCACGAGAGCAACCTCGCCGATGACAAGGTCTGCCAAGAATACGTTATTCACTCAAACTTACTAAAGTCAAAAAGTAATTGGCGGGATATTTATTCAATCCTTTATAACCGCAGTTACACGATCTAATGGTTATAATACGTTATGAAAAGTAATGGGCCACGTGTCAAGTTATCATTCACTCAAATTAATCATGGTTCAATGCACAGTACGTGCTCTGACAGTTTCAACTGTATTTGCCTAAATATACACAGACTATTACACAGAGGCTACTACAAAATCTCAGATTGATATTCTCTGTATTTACACTGTGTGAACACATATTTGAGAAGTTCTTTTCTTTATCTTTTTCTTATATCAATGACGGAAAAGGTTGATGTCCAGATTGGAACAAGCCAAAGTGTAAGAGGCTTTGTTGTTGATGCTAACCAAACTGAACTAGCAATCAACATTGGTAGAAGAATAAGGAGATATGAAGGCTTGGAGAATGTACTTAACTTCAGATTGGAAACAATCTCATACACAAATGTTGTCAGCTTCTGGAGGAACATAGTAACAAAAGAAGGAAGAGAAGCATTCAAAACAACTGTAAATGCCCAAGAAATTGAAATCTCATCAAACCTACTGAGGGAAGTTTTTGGTTTTGAAGAAGTAATAGATGGTCCAACAAATCCTGAGGAAATGGGATTGTCCAAGATGGATTTTGTTGACAAAATCAAGACCAATGAAGCCATCAAATCAATACCAGGCATCAATGTAAAACACATTGGATTTGAGTACAACCTGCTGAGCAAAATCATTGCTAAGAATATCTTAGGCCTCGTTGGAAGTATGGATACACTATCAGGACCCAAGATAGAGCTGCTGATGATTATTTGCAGAAGTATGAAATTTGATTGGGCTGGATACTTTATCCACTACATGAAGAAAGTTGCAAAAGAAGAAAGAGAAGGAAAAAGGAAATCCAAGGCCTTACCCTTAGGGTTAATGGTTCAGGCCCTGCTGAATCATTTTGAAATTCCTGATGTTGCACCCGAGAAGATAAACCAATCTAGATACAAGAAAGAGATTGATTATCATATCCCTGGTCTGGATGATGATGAAGAAGGTGTTGCTGAGGCTGCTGCTAGTGATAATGGTGGAGATGATGGTGATGCTAGTGGTGAGCAGGTCAATCAAACTACTAAGAAAAGCACAAAACTCTTTGCACCAAAAGAAAGGGTACTGAGAAAAGAAAGGCTACTGACACAAGGAAGATAACAGAAATGTTAAAGCCTAAAAGAACAAGAAAGCAAATAGCACAGACTGTTGAGTCTGCTGAGGGTCCAATTGATGTTGAAGCTACTGACCCTGTTGTAGTTGAGAATAAGACTGTTGCTGAAATTTTGAAGGAGCAATAGAAAGAAGCCAGTAGAAAGAGGAAGTCTACTGTGATTGAAATTGAAGATGAGCCACTTTCCAAGAGAATGAAAGAAATTATCCATAAAAAGAAACATGGAAAGGGGAAACAATTGAAAATCTTAGAGGCTCAAAGAGAAGAAGAAGCAGTAGAAGAAGAAGTGGAAGTACAAGGAGATGCGATTAATGCTGAGCCATTAACAATTATCAAGCCTAATGAGGATGCAGAGGTTGTTATTGAGCAACTTTCTTTGAGAGTCACTGTGAGACTACGAAAATTGAACTCTTTGTTGAAGTTAGAGAATCCTCACCTGCTACGGCTGCTGAGCCTTCTGAATCTGTCCAAGTTGTTGTTGAGCAACTTGTTGAAGAACCACATCAGACTATTGAGTCTACACCTGCTGTGGAAATGGAGAAGTTGGTACAAGACCCTGCAATTCCTGCAAATTTTTCAGGGGGAAGAACAGTCTACTGTTAACCCTGCTGACGAGCATATAAGTCAGGGGGAAGAAAGTGTGGTACAGATGGAGGTAGTAGGAACAAATGTACAACCTGAGCAACCTACTGACCTAGAGGCATCTGTGGAAGAAACCCTAAGTTTGCTTGTTGGGACATTTGGAGGTCAGCAAGCTACTGAAACAGCTCCCAGAAGGCCAACAATGCCATTTGAGAGGCTTGAAAAGAAGTAGAAGGAGGAATTTGTTGATCCCAAACTTCAGCCAGTGGCTGATTATTTTCAATGGAAGTTTGGATTTTACAAGAGACAAAAGCCTGCTGCAGAACCTATGACAGACTTTGAAGAATGGGCTTTTGAAAAGTTGGGAGTGGAGAATTTGTTGGATCTAGTTGATACCACTATGCTGCAATCAAGATTGATGGATATTTTTGAAGATCAACAGAAATAAAATGGTATCAAGTTTAGAGACCCCAGAGATGACAGTGATGATTCATCATCATCATCTGATTCTGGTGGTAATTATCCATCTGGTCCAGGAGGAACCAGTGGGACTGCAATGATTATGAACCAAGAGTGGAGCAGTCCACTGATGCTGGTCAGTCTACTGAGAGAAACATGCTGGACAAATGGATGAGTGTTTGGAAAATATCACCATAGATGATATTGAGGCACAAATCAATGAGGGAATAGAGATTGGTGCAAACAAGATGGTTGGTGAGATTGATGATATGTTTGTTGTTGAACCCTCTTGAACAACTCAAGATCAAAGAAAATGTAGATCTGGATGATGAGAGGGTTACTGACCACAGTAAACCTAGTGCCAGTTCAGAGGAATCAATTCAATATCAAGACTGGATTGACACTGAGGATGCCTTAACCAAATCTACAAATTATCTAAGGAGGATCACTGATATGGGGGAATTTCAAAAAGAAAACATTGATATATTCCCTGATCAAGTTGTTGTGGCACAAATTGTACCAGAACAATGAACTGAAGAGGAGGTACAGGTTGCTGGGATACAAACAGCACCTGGACCCAGGTTGGAACAGGAGGTACATGCTGCAGAGTTACAAACATCACCTAGACAAAGGTTGGAACAAACTTAGGGTTTGGAGGAAACCCCTAATGTTTTTTTGGATCAGGCTGCTGTAGTAGAGCCTGTTGGAGACAAGGCCACTTTAGGAAAAGATAGTCAGCAGGTTGCTGTTGTTGATGAGGAAGAACAGCTGCTGGACTATGATTACAGTGATGAAGAATTTCAAATTGAAGGATCTACGATGATGAACCAGTGAATGAAGAACCTGCTATTGATCCTATCTTGGAGGAGTACCAAGGACCTCACCTGCTTTGGAAGGATATGAGTTTTGCTTTGTGGTGATCGGCAACTGAGGCAACAATATAATGTAGAAGAGGCTACCATGGAGCTCTTGATGGAAGAATGGCTGGTGGAGTGCCGTTAGAAGTTTTGAATGAGTTGAGGACCGTCGGGAATGACATGCAACAGATTAAGAACTCAATCGGATAGACAAGAACAAAGATTTGAAGAATCGATGAAGCTAGTGCATAACAATAGAAGATCTACTGAGAAAGCTGCTTCAAATTACACATCTAATCAGTATGCCATTGCTGATCTAACACAAGATGTGAGGGAATCAAACAGGGCAATACATCAAGGAGAAATTTTTGAAAGATCAACTTGAATCCATTCATAAAGTTGGATAATCTTGCTTGAGGTACATAGACTCTGCCGAGCTCTTTCTTTGCACCACAACTCTCTTGTCTTCGGATCCTAAAATCAATGAAAGGATAACCTGCTGGAGCAAACAATTGAAGGAAGGATCACAACAATTGATACTAGGACTGAAATCATTGAAAGTCAACTGAACAACCTAGTAGTCACTCAGGAAAGTGTGCATGGCCTGCTGTCCCGGTTTGTTGATGATGTCAATAAGGGGGGAGAGGGTCAAACAGCAGTAGCAAAAGAGGCTGCAAGAATTTTCGCCAAGAAGAGATGGGAAGCTGATACTAATGCATTTAGAGAACCTGCACCTGGAAGACTTCCACTTACTGATGAACTTCTCAAACAATACAAGAATGTATACAACAACAGAAGAAGACCTTATCATGACAAGGGCTTTCATGAAGGTCTAAACTCATTTTTGGGACTGAAATTTTGGGAAGCAAGAGTTAAAGCCATGAGGGCTTCAAGGAAAGGTGGAAGAGGTGGAAGAGGTGGTAGAGGTGAAAGGAGTTTGCCTACCACAAATGCAAATGAATCACTAAATGAGTTCAAAGAGTTTACATGAGGTTAGGCTTCAGGGTACATCAGATAAATCTAACTTTACCTGAAGCATGGCACTGGTGGAAACAAGTTAATCCTCACATTGACTTCTCTCTAATTGAAAATGACTGGATGAGAGAGATGATCATTGATATAAGAGCTTATCAAGAACAAGTTGAAAAAGCAAGAGAAGAAAGAGAAAGAAGACAGTAGATAAGCATACTTTTATGTTTTATCTTTGCTGATTCTAGACTGTAATTATTTGAACAAATGGTTATAATGAAAGATGACTAAATTTGTTCTATTTTTTGTTTTCAATCTTTTTGCTTTGCTGTTAGGTGAGGGTATTGGCATCATCACCAAAAAGGGGGAAATTGTTGGACTTATTTCTGAGTTTTAGTGATGAGTGCCAGACTAACTGTTATAGTGCAAAGGCAAAAAGATGTCTAGATCAAATGTATAGGTTTATTAGAGTTTGATCTTTGAATAGGTTTGATCAAACAAGCACTGTAATGGTCAGCTGATTTATATCAGCAGACTGGTCTATATCGATGGGGGTAGATAGGTCGATGAGACTAGTCGGAACCTCTTTGAAGACCGAAGGTGAGGCTCAAACTCGCTTAATGAAGGCTAAGGGATCAAACTTAGTAATTAAAGTCAAGGATATGGAATCAGAATTTAGGCAAGTCAGTGATGACCTAAACTGATTACATATACCTTGTGTACAAGGTCTAAGTTCCTTAAGTTGGATGGTGATTGGAACTTAGTTATTTGCAAAAAGGTGTAATCTAACTTCACAAACAAAAGTTAGATAAAAGAAGTCTGCTGTATTGTGTTTTAAACATAGCAAATTATAGTTCAGCAGAGTGATAGGTATTTCAGTAGACTGATGAACCTGCTGATATATATACCTCGATTAATTCAAGATTACATTGGAAGATTACATGGACAAGGACAGCCAACTACCTATGATTTAATAAACAAATCAATGGCTGAGATTAAAAAGACGTTGGGATGATTCAGAACTTTATCCAATGGTTTTAAGTCAAATGGTGGGATGATCAGATTCTCATCAAATAAAAGGATTCTCGATAAAGATGTCACCCAATGAATAGTGACAGAAAGCAAGTCAAATGGGACAAAACCAGGAACGGCTATATTTGAATTTAAAATACAAGTCACATGGACTCCTACCTATAAATAGAGGACTTCCAACTCAGAAAAAGATGATGAAAATTAAGGAAATACAAGAGATAATTCTGAGCTGCATTTTATCAAGAAAAGCACCCTGCTTGAACCTCTCGAGCTTAAGGCTCTCGATCCAGAGAAAATCTTCAAGTGTATTCTGCATTCAAGCTACATCAAGTTTACACACTTGAAGACCGCGCAGTCGTTGATCATAATCATCCCGATCAAGTCTGCTTTGAATCAATCATTTACTTGATTCATTCTTTATTCTACAAAGAATCTACTGAAGACAGTGAAGCACTTTTGTGTGAAAGACTGTTGTTTTTGGTGGAGCTGGTGAAGAGGCAATACTACACTTCAAGGACCAGTGGAAGACTTTGGAGCAGTAATCTTACCTGTTCCAAGTGTTCAGTTTGTGAAGCCATAGTTATTGGTGAAGGAGAAGCAACTTAGGAATCTTTGTAACAGCTACATCAAAGATCTCTAGTGAATTACCTCCAACATCACAGGAGAAGAGTGGACTGACAGGATTACACCACCTGGAACCACTATAAAATCTGCCTACTGAATCTAGCAACTGAACTCACACACATACACAACTGAGTATCTAATACTTAGTATCATATTTAACAACAAGTAATAAGGCTTAATTTTTGATATTATTCTGCTGCACAAATTTAGTAAACTCAATGTCGGTGAACTAGTGTGTATCGGCGAGGTTCTTGAGGTGTCGGCCAGACTCATCAAGTATCGGCCAGTCGGCGACGTTCTTTGAGTTTGTTAACTCCAAAAGTTTTAAGTGTTAAGTTTATTCACCCCCCTTCTAAACTTAACCAAAGCCTTTTCAAGGGACCAACACGACCGTCATCAACTACCCCCCACTTAGACTTTGATCATCCCGAACAAAGCATCAATAAGTCATTCCCCAAGACAACATTTTCCATGGTCAAATCATACTTACGCAAGAAACTCGAGTCAACTCATACTATTCATGCTCATAAGGTAACCATTATTCACCACTCGCTATGAATCGAAGTGATGTGTGCATGTGCATTCAGTTTTATAGGCAAGATTAAAGTTTATGCTAACTTCCCAGTCTTAACCTACCAACATTAGCATTCCCACTTCTTAAGCCTCTCAATGGGTAAAGACATAGTGCAATAAGCAAGAGCGTTATCAAGAAGGTTTTTGGACTCGGAGACTGAGAAATACTCAAAGCCTCTTAAAAAGTTGAATTTCTTCGCATTTTCATAATTTCAAGTATTAACACATCTCAAGAAAGAAACTTTCTTTAAAAGTAAAGGATGCATTGCAAGAATCCCCTTCTCACGGATTAGTCAATAGAATTGAATATTACCACAACATCGGGGCTACTTTGGTAATGTTACTACAAGGCCAGTGTTTAACGCATTGTTAAAACACAGATAATTCTCAAGCTTATTACTCCGCTTTAATGGCCAGAAAATAAGAATACATCAGCAGATAAATATCGACACTAAGTTTACATAACCAATCATCTACGCAATGTACACACAATTCTTTCAGTTATTATAATTGAAGCGGTATTCGTCGATTCAAATTGAGTAATCGAATAATAAACAACTACTTGCAACAGTCGGCATGAATATCCTTAAATTTACATTCACATAAGTATAAAATGATCACGTACTCATGCAACTTGGTTCCGTTCCTATCAATTCCATGTTTAAGAACTCACAATTCTAAGGGCACGAGATACTTAATTTGGCATTTGTTCAATTTTTTCATTAGTCACCGTTTCATTCAATTGTTCAATTATAACATATCATGGCTAAGTCTCCTACCCCCCACTTAAACTTGGCATTGTCCTTAATGACAAAGAAAAAGGAGAATTTAAGAAAAGACTTAGCTATGGAAATGGCTCTCAAGTAAATGCAGAATATAGTAGTAGTCCAAGCACGTCGTGGATAAGCAAACGAAAACCTGTTTAAGCAAACCAAAAAGAAACTCCACGAAACCGTTAATAACACGTCAATGGAAGTTATAAAATAAAGTGGCAGTAATTAGATATAGAATATCCAAAAACAATTTAAGCCACTTTATTTCATACAACCAATGACAAGGAAAACCAAAGAGTTAAAACTACAAAATTCACATGGCGGCTATCAAGGAAAAAACCTCGTTTATTCCGAACTGAGACTAGGAACATGGCGAGATGAAAAAAAACCTTAACAGTCTCATGCTACTTTATTAAAAGCAAAAAAAAAAATTTCTAAAATATAGTTTTAAGAAATATTTCTATGGTTATAGTCGTTAGCTCGACTGTACTCACGTGATGGTCTAGTTGTAACTAGGATTTCCTAGAGTAAGTACTTCTTCCTCTCTAACAAAATGATTCCTGAGGTATTGATTTAATCGGTGACCATTGACCATAAATTTTTTTCGATCATCCAGGTGACTTACCTCTGCAGCTCCGGAATGAAATACTTTACTCACTTTATAAGGACCAAACTATCTTGATTTTAACTTGCCCGAGAAGAGTTTCAAGCATGAATTGTAAACAAGAACCAAATCACTCACTTTAAAGGTGTGGGCAAGGATCTTTTTATCATGAAATCTCTTAGTGCGCTCTTTATAGATTCGAGCATTCTCGTAAGCTTCAATGCGAATCTCTTCTAGGCGAGTTAATTCCAACAATCTCTTTTCTCCGGCTATCATTTAATCTAAATTCAACATACGAGTAGCCTATAAGGCATGGTGCTCAAGTTCAACCGGTAGATGACACGCTTTCCCAAAAAAAATCTGGTACGGGGACATACTAATGGAAGTCTTATACGCAGTCCGATAAGCCCATAAAGCGTCATCTAACTTCAACGACCAATCTTTCCTTGTTGGGTTCACAGTTTTTTCCAGGATTCACTTAATCTCTCGGTTCGTGACCTCTACTTGACCACTTGTTTGAGGATGATAAGCGGTAGCTAAATTATGTCTCACCCTGTACTTGGCCATTAACTTCTCAAACGCCTTAGTACAGAAATGGCTCCTATTATCACTAATGATGGCACGAGGGATTCCAAACCGCGTGAAGATATTTTTCTTTAAAAACCGCAGTACAACCTTTGCATCATTGGTAGGTGAAGCAATAGACTCAACCCATTTAGACACATAGTCGACCGCCACCAAAATATAGTGGTTTGAAACAGACGAAGTGAAAGGTCCCACAAAATCAATTCCCCATACATTAAAGAGTTCTGGTTCTAGGATACTCCTCAGTGGCATTTCATGTCTCCTCGAGATATTGCTCGTCATTTGGCATTAATGACAGGATCTAGCATATTCGTACGCACGCTTGTAAAGATTGGGCCAAGAAAACCACATTGGAGAACTTTAGCAGCCAGCCTTGTCCCCTCCATAGTGTCCTCCCGCTCATAAGTATGGAAATGTTTAAGTATATCGAGGAATTCACTCTCAGGAACACATCTTCTAATGATATTTTCTGAGCATCGCTTGAAAAGATATGGTTCATCCCAATAGTAGTGTTTAAGGTCCGCAAAGAACTTCTTCTTTTGCTGCTGGTTCAATTCTGGGGCCAAATATCTCCTGGATAAATAATTCACATAATCTTTAAACCATGGTTGTTTCTGGTCATCCTTAACAACCTTACCTTGCGAAGATACTGCGGCGCAATCACTATTCCTTAAATTGGAGGATAATTGCTCGTCGGGGGGCTTTTCTAAGCATGTTTCTTCAGTTCCAAAGGGTGTAAATGCCTTCTCAAGATCTTTCTCATCATCCCTAATATCTTCTAGATTTTCCTTGTTCTTTGGGATTGGTGGGGTAAGCTCCTTTCCAATTCTAGTCATTATCACATTCACATCCCTAGGGTTGCTATCAGTGTTGCTGGGGAATCCCCAGGAGATCTAGTTGACAGTTGTTCAGCTAATTGTCCTATTTGATGAGAGAGATTCTAGACTAAGGCTTCTTGGTTGGTGACTTTGGCATCATTATTTTGACAGTATTGGTGAAAGTTTGTAGCCAAGTCAGTAATGGATGCTGCTAATTGAGTCACAGTGTCGGACATTGTGCTACTCATCTTTTCAAGTGCAACTTCCCAACCGTAAGTTTGAGCTTGCTGAGGTACATAAGGGTTGTTTGGTTTTACCTCTTCATTTGGATCACTCTATCGGAATTCAGGTTGGTCATGATTTGGTGTGTAACCGTCATAGTGATTACCCTGTCTCCCAATGTAATTGGCTTCTTTAGTACCCGCATTCTCTAATGGCCTAGTTGTTTCCGTCCCTTTTCCAGTCTCTACTCGTTGAATCCTCTCATGCATACCATCCATCATATCATTTATAAGCAATAGAGTATGCAGGATCTTATGCGATACATCCTCCTCAAATAAATTATCTGCCATCTTCACAGTTGCTATTTCACCACCTCCACATGGGCTATTCATTGCTATTTGCTCCATCTTTCCTTGTGCCTCCTTAGGAGATAAAAGAACAAACACTCCATTGTTGGAGGCATCTACTCTTATCTTCTCCGTATCTCTCAATCCATGGTAAAAGGTTTGCATTAAAATCCATAGAGGGATATCATGATGAGGGCACTTCCTCATGGACTCCTTAAAACGTTCCCAAGCTTGATCAAAATCCTCCCCAAGTTGCTGCTTGAACCCCAAGATATCTTGGCGTAACTTAAAGATCTTTCCTATATGGAAGTACTTATTCATGAACTTTTGTAGCAGTTCCTCCCAGGTCGTGATTGATCTAGCCTCTAAAGAGAAAAGCCATTGCTTAGCTTTATCTTTCAAAGTGAAAGGGAAAAGTTTCAGCATAATGTTATCCTCAGGAACCAGTTCTGGCTTCATGGTACTAACTATCTCTAAGAAATTCATCACGTGAATGCCAGGATCTTCATTCAGGATACCATGAAAAGTGGAATAGTTTGCCACCATTTGAATGACATTAGGTTTCGGGTGATAAACTTCAGCAGCATTTTCAGGCACTACGATAGCAGGGGTGAATTTTTCAATGGTAGGCGTTGCATAGCTTTGCAAAGTACGACTTTCCCATGCAGCCACAGCTTGGTTAACAAAATTTGCATTATTAAAATTATTTCCATTTACCTGGCTGGCGTTATTCAGTAATGCTTCCATGTCTGAGTCAGATTGATGTGCTCCTTCAGATTTTTCCTCGCCTTGCTCTTCGTTTGGATCCTTATAAATCCGGGTAGCTTGTTTGTTTTTTTAATTTGCAAGACAAAAACAACAATAAACAATTAAAATACGCCAAGGCTACTGCCTTTGGCAAGACTTTAAAATAAACAAAAATAAAACTGACTCTATATGAAATATAATAATTATACAATTAAAAACCTTAAAGGCTAGGCCTTTAACTAGACTCACTAATTAACGAAACAAAACCAGACTCTAAAAATATGAAAAATATAAAAACACAAAGCAGACAGCGTTTAGAACAAAACGGAACCGAAATCGCCTTAAAACCGGCGGCTCCGAAGCGACAACTTGCACGCTGCCAAATGAGCCTAGTTGATTCTGGGAAACTGCCCAGATTTGTTCTACTATGCTACAAAAACTAATTGAACATACACTATTCACAATATTTACGAATCTACTTTTAATAAAATAAGCTATACTTGATTTAATGACACGAGTCCCCGGCAACGGCGCCGAAAACTTGATGTCGGGTCAAGTAATAAAATACTCGATACCTAAATAACCAACTAGAAATATAACTAGGTTCAATCGTAATATAACTAGATAGAGTCGAGCTCGATCCCATAGAGACTTGGCTTAAACATGTACAACGTTATTAAACTAAAAATAGATTAAAGGGCGGTCTACGACCCACTATAACGTAGAGATAATGGTTGACACAATAGAAAACATAGAAACTAACAATACGACACAAATACTAAAGCACTTACTTTTAAGGTTTTATAAGACTCTAACAAATGGTATTGATTACGTTAGTAATAATTACTCCCCCATATATATATATCTAAGCCGAGACAGAAAAGACATTATGATTGATTAAATTTTGACTACGGGAGTCATCCCCTAAACTGGATCTAATTCATGAACGGATAGAAGATCCCTATGCTTAATTACGGATCCTTCCATGCATAGGATAGAACATCATATTACAAGCATGATATACCAAACTAGGGATGCAGATCTAAAATCGTCACCTCGTCTGGGCAACCACCATGGACGGGTTGGCACACCTCCTAAACGATCGGCTAATTAATGTCTTAGTAACATGATAATTTTCACAATATATCATATTAATTTACGAGAACGATGTAACAAATTTGCCGGATCTATTACATGTTTATATGAAAAGCAGAAAGCACGACGTAGCCGAAGTCCTTCACAGAGAAATCGTGGAAACGGCCTGGATGGCTACGAGCGAGACATAGGCTCGCTGCCAGTGAGACCAGTGCTGCCCCAGATTCTCTCATAAAATGCCTTCGTACGGCTCAGAGCTGCATGAATATGTGTTTGTTAATTAACTACATCAAGAAATCAATACACAAACAACTACTCCATAACGAAATAAGATAGATCTACGAATATAAACAACATATTTGGATAGGCATTACCCTCATAGATGGAGGGTCCTTCAATCCTTCAATGCGATCTCTAATCGATGAATCCATCGCCTCCGTGATGAAGAAACATAATAAAATAAAGCTAAGATATAGTATTGTATTTTGTAAAGCGTAATCTAAGGTGTTCTAAAAGTGTAACTAATAAAATTCGAGCTCAGGACTTTATATAGGAGTTCAGGCCGACCTAAAAATAGATTTGAAAACCCTAAAACGTGCAGAGATAACCCTCAGCCGATCCTCGAGATTTCGTGAACTCGCCTTCAGCGAATCATGGGCTCGCTGCCAACGAGCTCACTGCCTTCTGATTGGCTCGCTGGCTTTTCTTGTTCCTTACTCCATGCTTCGTGCTACGTCAATCTCGATCTTTTAATGAATCCAATTATGCTCCGATTTATCTTGAGATTTACTTCCTATGTCGGTAGATATCCTTCGATTCACCGTAATCTATAAAATCAATAATTATCGCACAGTAAATCATATTTTATTAATAAAAATAGATAAATACCAAATTATATCTTATAAATCACATAACATTAAATAAAAAGTATAAACATGTGATTTAATATAAAGTATATATAATTAAGCTCGATTTAAGGATAATATTGATGACTTTACTTGGTATAATTAAGTCGACCGTCATCACTTTGAGCACACAATCTGAGTGAGAAGTATTTAGATCAGACGAAGAGTTATCCTAGACCGGGAATCGATATTTTTCGGTGGATATACTTTAACCAATTGTTGTAAGAGGAGGGTAGGAACTTGAATTCCAAATAAGGTAACCGGGACAAAACGGACTTGCGAGTGAGAGCAAAAAAAGTTAGAAATCTGCCATGCAAAACAAAAAAAGAGAAGAGAAAAATATATATAATAAAGGCAATGAGGGAAGCAAACTCGTAGCAAAAAGGGCACGACCCTCACATAAAAAATAAACAAATGAGGACCTAAGAGTAGTACTCGGTCCCCAAGTCCGCCTGGCCCATGTAAGGTTTCATGTTAAGTCTGAAGGCAAGAGTAGCGAGTGTGCACATTGGTAAGTAATGATTGTGGGTTCTCTATAACTTCAATCTTTTCATAGATTCACTATCACAAAATACTTATCACACACCACATTGGTGAAGGATGCAGGTTCTTAGATCTAAACGAATTAGATCTATGCGCAGCGGATGGATCACGATTTATATATCAAAATACATAATTAAAGGACTTAAGTACTACAAGGGGGTTTAAGATTGTGTTACCAATAACGGGAAGAGTCGCCTTGATCTTCCGATGTGTTCTCCAAACGGCGGTTGGTGGACACCCTTCTTGATACACAAACCTCCTTGATATGCAACACTAAGAAAAACTCCAAGTTTTTCTTCCTCTAAAACCCTAGACAAGAGAAACAAATTTTTTCTCTCTTTTTTAATGAGTGGGGCGAAATTTTCCATGCACATATGTCTTGGAAGAACTCTCTTTATATATGAGAGTAAATCCTTGGCCTCCAAGTTTCTAATTAATTAAATAAATAATTAAAAAGAAATCACAATAAAGGATAATTCCATTTATAAAAGATTGTGATTAATCAATCAATCAATTACAAATAAATCATCTTTTATTAATCATTAATCACACAAGAAAATCAAATCTTGCATTTAATGAAGTATGAGGCGCCACCCCTAGGGTTTAAAAGCCCACATAAAATGTCTTTTATGTGTATTATATTATTTAGCCCAACTAAATAATATCTATGCATATCAATTAATTAGCCCAGCCAATTAATTATTACTGAGGCCCAAGTAACAAGATTACTAGTCCGAATTACAGAAGCCACATCGGGGACCATGGACCTATAACCAGTAGCTCCAATAATTAATTATTCGTCGAACAGAATAAGTACATTAATTATTAATTCCGGGATTACGCCACCATAAACCCGAAATTGAACTCTACCGATTATAGATGTATACTTATACTCAACCCATAGAGTGAATAAGCGTCCATTGATATAATCACTACATACGGATTAACCCTCCATGGACCGTCCCATTCGAGTGGGGAAGTCTCCGTGAACCCGACTCGAAATATCTTATCCTTATTTACCATCAACCCCATGATGATCAATTAGTGCACATATCGACTAGTAGCTAATTAGTCAAATGCGAACTCCCGGATCGATCACTTTCTTAGGGCTAACAAATAAGGGATCGTCTCTCTACTTCCCTGCAGAAGGAATGGATTCCATGTCTGTGAAAATCAGAACTACTCACTCATCTGGAGATAGTGCCAATGAGAAGTGGCTTGGAACACATTATTTAAGTGAATCGTAACTAATACATCAAACACTACCCCGGGACAAGAAGCACCCTGTGATCACCTCGGGATTAAGGTTGATCCATATATGATCATCTAATGATTTAATAAGATTCCTCGATTACGGAATTATACCGAGAAATTCAGATTAAATCGGTCCATCCTATATGAATGCCATCATATATAAATGCCCCACGTAGGTACCCTCTACCGACAAACCGGATAAGACTATCACACCCTAAGGTGTCTCCGGCGCATTATTGGTGTTTTAATCAAGAGACCCTAAACTCGATTAAGTTCATCACGGACTAACAGCTTAAGTATATCACCACTAACTCAATCCTCACGTGCATGCCATACACCGAAAGTTAAGCGGTTACATACCGATATACTTAGGGTTTGCAAAGCAGGTATTATTTACAAGCACAAAACAAGTAATAAGGTGAGATAAATTACATCATAAAAACAATTACACAAATTGTCTTTCGGCACTACACCTAACAATCTCCCACTTGCACGAAATGACAAGTAATGATTGTTTTTAGAGCACACCCTTTCTCATCTTATTCACAACACTCTCCCACTTGCTCTAAAAGCATATGAGACATATCCATCAATGCCGTACCCTCCAAGCACTCGACTTGGTACAATCGATTAGCTAGGTTGTCGACTCGAGACGATCTTTAGGATTGAAACGTTGTCGGTCCTTCCAATCAGCGCGTACTCTCTCAATATGCTTTTGACTTCTTGTGACCGAGAAGATCCTTCTAAGCTATCTCTTCACTGCTTTTCACAATGAAGTGATATCGGCTTATCGACCGGAATTACTCCCGGCACCAAAAAGGAAATTCTAAGCACTATGAGTAAACACCGAGCCCGAGATCAACTTAATGATCATCCTTAATCTGACTACAAGTCAGAATCAGTGTAGTCAACCATATTCAAGTTTGCACCTGAATATACAAGCATATGATTCCTCGTTCTCTAACGATACTTGAGGACGTACTAAAATGCTTTCCAATGCATGAATCCGAGATTCGACTACTATTGACTTGGGATAACCTGACTTGCCGTTATCCAAGAGAGACTCTATCCCATTTTCTCTTTATCCGGAGATTTAGAGAATCATTCCTGAGATGTAAGGTAGGACTACTCTCGTTGAATGTTGCATAAGTATATGCATGATCATCTTAACCAATAAGACGGATGGGATAGCCAATGACTCATTCTTGTGAATTTGACCGAATCAAATTCTTAGAATATAGTCCAATTCTCTCATCCAGAGAATCTTGGCGTGTCAGTTTCCGACATCAGATAGCACACCCATGTTGTTTCCAACCGTTTTAGTGTTATCATTTATGAACACTAATACTACTACTTTACTAATATTGATATCCAGTCTACGAAAAAACTTATCAATATTTTGGTCAAGTCCACATATTTTAAAACATGTGACTTTTAAATGACCGAGAGGTTCTCTTAAATCCACAAAGGATATAAGCCATGGCAGGCTTCCTACCAATGGTTCTTTCTGAATGAATTAAGATATCGTTAGTCTCGCAAAAAAGGTCTTAGGGAATCACCCATATCTTCTGCTTTGTAACGAATCCGTTATTCATTCTTAGCTAAAACCCTTCTATTCTGAATGAATTCAGATTCCGTTGTTCGGCATTGAATGTCTCAGGGAATCACCCCTATTTTCTGCTTTCTAACGAAATCTAGCAAGACTGAGTGGTGAGAGAGTTCAAGGTCTGGTTAACTCTCTACTTGTCAGGGAATCACCCCTATACCACTCAACTTTGCGCTGAAAGTTTAAACTTTCCTATTCATTTGACTCTTTTCCGTGTAGATCCAATTGCTCCCACTGGGCCTGAGACACTCAGGTGGTTCTACAAGAGGCTGAACAGAACTGGAGTACCAAAACTCCATTCACAGGGTTAAGGTTTTCAAACCAACCTCTATAATCAGAATCCTATACAGCCCACCAAGAGCCATAGGTTATCAATCACCCCAGCAGATTATAAAGTCCACAAAAGCACAATGGGTCAACGGTTAAACCATACTCCCACTGTGTCTTGGGTGGATTGACATTCTGATCTAGTAGTATTTATCAGTGTAATCACCAACAACTAATGTTGGACATGGTCTGATTAAATCAGATAGTAACTACCTTTGGGTAACCATACTCCAAGGTTTAAGGTTGTTACTTATAGATTCTATCAGAAGGCTTGTGATGATTCAACCGTCACTTTCGATCTCAAGAATCTTATAATCAACCTTCACTCGTCTCATTAAGATATTTCACGAAACAAATCACAATCAACGTATGCACAAAATCCCCAGTCCTACCTTCAAGCATTAAATGCTAAATGCCTACATTTACGGATGTGGTGTGAACCGAATTCACTCCTTATCCATAAACTCACTAGCATCTTCTAGGTAGACTTCTCGGTTTACATAATAATGTTAACCGTTATTTTGCAACCAATTATCTTAATCGAGTTTAACAGTGTATTGTAGCATATTAATAACTATATCGAGGCAAGTCTATGGTTTCTTCCTCAAAGGAGAAACATTCCACTAGGAGGCAAAGCCGAGCATCAGTCCCAAGACTATGTGATAGCCTATTTACGAGCATGGAATACTCTATTCTCTACTAAAATCAGAGACTCCTCCTCATATTCTTTTGATAAACTAAATCACGTTTCGAGTAGTTATCAGACAAAATGTCACCACTCAAAAACTCCCACTAGCTTGTATCTCTCACTAGACCCCGAAGGTCATGGTGAACAAGCTATGTTACCCCTTCAAATCTATTACCCTTTCCCGTTTGAAAGGAAACTTAGTCATTGTTCCTTTGAGATAGTGTTCCAAGTCCAGGAGATAGGAATCACCCTTAGCCACCAAAGCAGTCTTGTCTCTAGGATATATGCACTAATTAATAGATATTGAAAGGTCGTTTATCTTAATACGGAAACCTTTTACCTTTAATAGTTTTAGATGTGTTACACATACTTATTCAGCTGTTCTAAGTGGTTCTGACTTTATCAAACAAAAGTCCGAGTCTCGGATTCGTACTACAAATGTCATATTCACTTTCTATGAGGCAACAATATATCGAGTTGAAAGTGAATCCAATTGTTTCAACGAATCTGTAAACAGAAAAATAAATTTTTCTCGTGATATTCAAGAGATAGAATCCAAATTCATTTCCTTATATCACTCCCACTATTCTAGCTTTGAAATTATCGCCCGTTGTTACTTTATTAATGCACGACTTCATTGTTCTTCCAAAGAACTAAGCCACCGAGTCAAGTTACTCGGTTAAGAAAGTCGCTAAGATTCATTAGTTAGTGATCCGAAATCACTTTCCTTATCCTATACTTTCTTTAATTAATGTTTCGGTTTAGCCTCAAAACTTTAGTTAAGATGATTAACACTTATAGACATTCTTTCCCATTCTTAACTTTCCTTAAAAGGAAATAGTCTTGAACTAGCAGTTCGTTTGAGTAGACACTACTCGTGAACTGTGGGATGTCTAATGAAAGTGTTACCCAGTGGGACTGATTTTCTAATAAATTAGAAAAACATAATATAAAAGCTCCCACTAGTTTATCGGTTCCAAATACCGTCTAACTAGCGACACTTTAATT
This sequence comes from Gentiana macrophylla, assembly GCA_026214975.1. Lineage (NCBI taxonomy): Eukaryota > Viridiplantae > Streptophyta > Magnoliopsida > Gentianales > Gentianaceae > Gentiana > Gentiana macrophylla. Next base: position 57,243,111 of record CM047809.1, read on the forward strand.
TATGATTCTCCAATTTTTCTATCAGAAAATTTCTCGTGTAGTAGACACACACAATTCACTAGAAGAATTTTATCGTCCCAATCATCTTTCAAACTAACTACGGTTGTCTCTCGCTCGCACGACGAGTGACAAAGCAGTGACATGCCTATTTACGCCACTTAAGTTTTGAAGGCTTCAAGAGAAATATCTCTTCCAAAAATTAATCGCATGTGAGATTAATAAATACAACGTTCTAGTTACTTACCACTTTTTAACGAAGTCATTACTAGTCAATTTTACACTAGCCGCCTAGCACCTTAGAGATATATATATGAGTTGTAAATAAAATTGACGTAAAATAAATCCAAATCATACACTAAAATTTTAGGAACATAAACTAAGTACTTGTAGTCTATCCTACCGCTCCAAGGATTTAATCTAATGCCTCAGTCTTTGCCTTAGGGTAGGTCAAAGAGGTTTCGATTAATATTGAAGATCGATTGAGAATCGAACATCTCATTTGTGATCGTCAATCACCTTTCCTTTTCAGCCAAGGTACTACCAAAATACCCTTTATGAGTGTGACCTCTCGCCTCAGATTTTTAGGTAGACCCCGAGTGTGCCGCCTTAGGGTCGGTCAGTGACCCGACGAGTACCCAAAATCCTATCCTTTCGGAGACCAAGCCTTGAATTTTGATAGCGGTGAAGGCCTTCCTTAGGGAGGCCGGTCCTAGGCCGGCACGAGGCGTCACCATTCTCTCACGTTGCTTGTGTCAACAGTAAAGGCCGTGGGGTCGGCTGTCGCCTCTCCCGCTCCCACTCAATATTTTGAAAAAGTGGTGGGTTTACTGATCACGTTTTTGGACTTGATGTTACATTAAGGAGCAATAAATCATAGACCCGAATGTTGTCGGTTATGTGGGCTAGCCCACCCGACCTATTCGTTAGAACATATGTGGCCGTCCGGACGGGTCAAGGCTAGAGAGCTCCGTTGAGCCGTAGTGGCTCTTCGGATGGCTCGATGATTGCTGACCCTTCGTGCAAACGCCACACGTGTGGAGGGTGAAGTCGATTGAGCCGTAGATACTGTTGACCACCCAACCGTGGTTAAACCACTTTCGAACCTGCTTTCCCGTGATTATCCAATCCTTAAACATCAAACTTTCACGTAGACACTACGGAACAAAAACGTAATCTCGTCTTAGGTAAGGTGGAATTCACCGAGAATCCAACACCTTAACCACGAGGTTTCGGATTTTACTCCTTATGCTTTCGTAGAGTGGGATTCACCGAGAATCCATCACCCAACCTCGACGATTGAAAAACCCGTGTTCCTCGGTTTTTACCCTAATTAGTTTCTAATTAATATCAAACAATTAATTAAAACTAATCGTGTGTTTTATACATGCCTAACTAATTCCTCGAATTAATTTCTACATGTATGCATATGGAGTGGAATTCATGATATGATGCATGTCATGGCAATTTTCCGGTTCTACTCATACAATCTAAACATGTATACTAGTGCGGAAAATAAACACCGAGATGGACCGTTGGCACCCCCGTATCTAATCTATTAGAAAATAAATTAAAAACCCTAATCTGCAGCTGTTGAGAATCTTCGACGATCGGCATATCAAACGAACTTGGATCGGGACGAAACTTTCCAGATCTGATCTTCATTCTTCGGACTTCAAGATGGACGGTCGGATCGGAGCTTTGACTTGTCAATCTTCCTCAGTGAGCCGCCCAACTTGCAGCTGAAACAGACTCTTACAGCAGCGCATCATATACTTCCCGAGGCCGATCGGGGATCAAGATGAATCCCGATCGTCCTGAAAATTTTATCTCATGTCCAAAACTCCATGATATGCGATCTGACCGGTCGGATTTTAATTTAAACGGTCTAATTATTCCCAGAAAATCGAAGAAGTCACAGTTAGGGTTTCTGTGAATCCTGCATTTTTCTGTTACATCTGCCTCTTCTCATCAACGAACGGACATTCAAACGGACTCTGATCGACGCCAAATTTTGTGGGATTGTTCAGAAACTTCCAATCTTGATTCTGACCGGAGGGATCTTCGTTTTAACGGCTCAAACAACGGAAAAAGCGAAAACACTATACAACTACTAAACAGATCTATTTACAGGAAATTAAACTTGCAATAATAAATAAATTACATAATTTCCTATACTCATATGAACGAATTTTCATCGTTTATATGAGTTTACAATAGATGTGACGGGAAAACGGTGCCAACCCCAATCCATCTCTTCAACCATAGCATTTTAAAAATTATTAATGCAAATAATAAATAAAATATCACCTACATGCAATTCCACTCCTTTAAATCGTTTAACTACGATTATGTTTATATAAATCGTGGAACCTTTCTCTGATACCACATGAAGGATGCAGGTTCTTAGATCTAAACGAATTAGATCTATGCGCAGCGGATGGATCACGATTTATATATCAAAATACATAATTAAAGGACTTAAGTACTACAAGGGGGTTTAAGATTGTGTTACCAATAACGGGAAGAGTCGCTTGATGATTCCGATGTGTTCTCCAAACGGTTGGTGGACACCCTTCTTGATACACAAACCTCCTTGATATGCAACACTAAGAAAAACTCCAAGTTTTTCTTCCTCTAAAACCCTGCACAAGAGAAACAAATTTTTCTCTCTTTTTTTAATGAGTGGGCTAAATTTTCCATGCACATATGTCTTGGAAGAACTCTCTTTATATAGGAGAGTAAATCCTTGGCCTCCAAGTTTCTAATTAATTAAATAAATAATTAAAAAGAAATCACAATAAAGGATAATTCCATTTATAAAAGATTGTGATTAATCAATCAATCAATTACAAATAAATCATCTTTTATTAATCATTAATCACACAAGAAAATCAAATCTTGCATTTAATGAAGTATGAGGCGCCACCCCTAGGGTTTAAAAGCCCACATAAAATGTCTTTTATGTGTATTATATTATTTAGCCCAACTAAATAATATCTATGCATATCAATTAATTAGCCCAGCCAATTAATTATTACTGAGGCCCAAGTAACAAGATTACTAGTCCGAATTACAGAAGCCACATCGGGGACCATGGACCTATAACCGTGAGCTCAATAATTAATTATTCGTCGAATGTAATAAGTACATTAATTATTAATTCCGGGATTACGCCACCATAAACCCGAAACTGAACTCTACCGATTATAGATGTATACTTATACTCAACCCATAGAGTGAATAAGCGTCCATTGATATAATCACTACATACGGATTAACCCTCCATAGACCGTCCATTCTGAGTGGGAAGTCTCCGTGAACCCGACTCAGAATATCTTATCCTTATTTACCATCAACCCCCTGATGATCAATTAGTGCACATATCTGACTAGTAGCTAATTAGTCAAATGCGAACTCCCGGATCGATCACTTTCTTAGGGCTAACAAATAAGGGATCTGTCTCTCTACTTCCCTTGAGAAGGAATGGATTCCATGTCTGTGAAAATCGAACTACTCACTCATCCGGAGATAGTGCCAATGAGAAGTGGCTTGGAACACATTATTTAAGTGAACCGTAATTAACACATCAAACACTACCCGGGACAAGCAAACCACTCGTGATCACCTCAGATTTAAGGTTGATCCATATATGATCATCTAATGATTTAATAAGATTCCTCGATTACGGAATTATACCTAGAAATTCAGATTAAATCGGTCCAAATCTATATGAATGCCATCATATATAAATGCCCCACGTAGGTACCCTCTACCGATAGTCCGGATAAGACTATCACACCCTAAGGTGTTCTCAAGCATTATTGGTGTTTTAATCAAGAGACCCTAAACTCGATTAAGTTCATCACGGACTATCAGCTTTAAGTATATCACCACTAACTCAATCCTCACGTGCATGCCATACATCGAGTTAAGCGGTTACATACCGATATACTTAGGGTTTGCAAAGCAGATGTATTATTTACAAGCACAAAGCAAGTAATAAGGTGAGATAAATTCATCATAAAAACAATTACACAAATTGTCTTTGGGCACTACACCTAACAATTGGTGCATTGGTAGGTAATGATTAATTGGAAGCTTATAGAATGATGCATGATATGTGTTTTCCACTTAAATACTTGTTGATATAATGTAATTCAGTATGCTTCATCATTGTTTGAGAGTCATTGCACACACACATTGGTCCATGGCATGAAAATTTTTTAATGTGTAACAAATGGATATGAGTGGCATGATCTATATCCTAGCTATGTGAGACATTGTTTCCTTTTCGCTTTTTTTTTTGCTTTGGACGATCAAAAGCTAAGTAGGGGGTAGTTGATAACGCTCTAAATACTAAAATTAATTATACCTTTATTTACCCCAAATTGTGCTCGAGAGGAGATAGATAGGCTCGTTATCCTATGGAATATGTGTTAAATTCTATGTGCATGATTCTGCATCTATATTATTATCACGTAGATTCGGTACTGTTTTGTCTTGTTTTATGCACTTTTCAGGATGTATCAAATTCTGGGATCGCTAAGGAAGGATCCAGACTGAAAGGAAGACATTGGGCCAAGTGAATGAAGTCCATGAAGAAATCTGCTCGAAAAAGGGATGAAAGCATCGTCTTCATCTTTTGAAATCTGAATGAGTAAAGTTTACTTAGCCGTTCCTTGAACGGTTAAGTGATCCTTCTGACTTTTTCGTTTAGATATTCCTTCACTTCTTTGTCTTTACTCAGCCGATAGTCTGTGTTTGTTGTGGTAGCTGGTGAAGAGGCATACATAACCCTTCAAGGACCAGTGCCTCAAGCATTTGAAGAGCAGCAACCGAGCAGATTTTGAGCAGATTTCTTCATGGACTTCATTCACTTGGCCCAATGTCTTCCTTTCAGTCTGGATCCTTCCTTAGCGATCCTAGAATTCGATACATCCTGAAAAGTGTATAAAATAAGACAAAACAGTACCGAATCTACGGGATAATAATATAGATGCGGAATCATAAACCTAGAATCATGCACATAGCATTTAACACATATTCCAAAATCAATTTGAATTGTAACTTAGAATTATCCAAGGTCATCACAGACTTCCTGGTATAAATTAGACCATAATATCTTCATGCTTCTCTACTGGTACTTGGCTGGCTTCACTCTGCCGAATATATGTTTTACTTCGCCATCCTACCAACTAGTACAATACATGTTTGACTCAACTTATACAACATGTCAGACTCTATGTAAAGGCTTATACAGAGAATTCTAACTTATTTCAGCTTGCTATAACAAATAGTATGGCCATCATCAAAACATAATGAAATGTTCCTAACAATTTCCACCTTTTGAAGATGCCAAAACCCTCATAATCCTGAACATAAGTGTACTGAAATTTTCATAATAATCAACATAACAAAATTTTTATTCATCCATTCAAGGGCAATAAGATATTGCATCTTATTCAAAACAAATTAAAGGCATAGAATAAATTCAACAATATTTATTAGAGGGCTACTTCTTCTTTTCTTCATACCTGATGCCCTTGCGTTTGATGCCCTTGCCCTTGTCTGTTGGGCTTTCCTTGTTTCCACATGGACTTTCGTGCATTGAACTTCCTTCCCCTTTTGTCAACACCAAACCGTGCTTCAAGAATTTTGTTTTCGCCTCGGACTCGAGGAGAGGACCAAACCTTTTCTCTAGAATTTTGTTATTTGCTTTAGTGACTTTTTATGAGGGTGTTGAGTTGTTGTGCAGAGTAGTCCATAACCTCATCCAGATGGTGGATTTGCTGTGTGTGAGCATTAGATGTATCCACCAGAGGTTTGATATTTCCATCAATTTTGTCAGCCAGAAACTCAAGATTTGTTTGGACGTGAAAGGGGATGAGATGCTTTAGGTTGCAAAGTAAGTTGCCTTGTCTCTCCATTACCTCATCTTGAACCTTAATGTGACTGATGAGGGCTTCAATTTTGAGATTTAAGGAGGTTGCATCACTCCTTAATGCACTTTTCAGATTTTGCCTGCTGTGGTACTGCCTCTCCATGTCCACAATCAGGGGTTGAATGTCCAGATTGAACATTCTATCAGAATCATCTTTTCTTCGGTGTTGATGTATTTACTTCATCTTCCTCGTGCTCTTCCGCTTTCTCTTTTCTTCCTTTTGTTCTTCTTCTTCGGCAATCTCGGGATCGAGAGAGGTTGCCGAGAGTTGCTTAATCGAACTTTTCTCGCATGTGCCGGAGACTTAGCTTTTCTACCGTTGTTCCCCTGATCAATCTTTGGGGGTGTTGACAAGTTCAAAGCAGAGTGAGTTTTATCGCTTGGCTCACTCGGCCGTTTGTCAACTTTACCGAGGCTTTGAGAAGCACCTCTTGAATGGTCAAGTCATTATCAAAAGATCTATCTTTTCTTGATCACCTTCAAAATGATCTCCTTCCTCCGTGGCTCTTCTTCACCTTTTTCGGCCTCACTTTCAAGAGCATCTTCTTCATCTACAGCCTCTTCTTCATCGACTGAAGTAAGATGATATCCTTCTTCACCTTCTTCCGTATATGTGACTTCTTTTGTTTCTCTTTCTCGCCTGTCAGATCATCACTAATCACCACCGGGTTATCCAGTTGTTGGCACCGGGTCACAGTGGGTATCATCTTGTGCCTTTTGAGATCTTGTTCTTCTCCCACTCCTAATCACGCTTCAGGCTCATTCCTTTTCGTCCGGCAAAGGTTTGGGTTTCGATGCCTTTACACATGTAAACATCACCTTGGCCATGTGTGGAGGATATTGATAGATGGGTTTCACCTTCAATTTATCAAACAGGTGTTGAAGAGGGAACCCATAAGATATCCTCTCCTAAAAGTCACCTTTCTTCTATCAATTCTTGCTTGGTGCCATGATTTCCGCATTCCTTCCTCGATTTGACCTTTCAACCTATTGAAAACAAATCGTGACCAATCGTAAGGAATACCTTGATAGATAATCGGCATTAACTTGACCCGTAGCTCGACCAAGTTCTCCATCGATCATTTTCTTCCTTCAATGTTTTTGGTGTTTATCGGTGCAAATTCAGCAAAACGGACATTTGAGTGCCGATCTTGGAAGGTTGTATGTCTTCTCGTTCTTTCGGGATTCTTGGCTATTTCGCCCGTAATGTGTTGATGTCAATCTGTATGTTTTTCACATCAACCGACCAAAGTTGAGAAGATTGAGAAATCGATTGAGGAGACCGGATGTGATAACCAATTGTTTTGCAAATATTGTACTCCTAATGCAATCTGGATCGCTTTTCTTTGTGTTGGGCACAAACTTTGCATTTTTCCAAAATGCAATCAGGTTATCATAGCATATCCCCGTGATTGGGGGGTTTAGGAAAGTCATTAACCCTAGAATTATACCGCCATCAACTAATCGTCTGGCCTGTGCATCTTTTCGTAAAAAGGTAGATAGTGTTCAGGCCTGAAAAACGATCCAGTAATGATCGATTTTTCGTAATATTTTTATATGGCAGACTTTGAGGAAGATGAAGCCATTGCTTTGAATGAATTTGAGATTTTCAGAAAAAGCTTTGATTTTGCAAAGAGAGTAGGGTTTATGATTTGCAAAAGAGCGTAAAGATTTCTGATTGTTGGACTTATTTCTATGTTTTGATGATGAGTGCCATACTAGCTGTTATAGTGCAAAGGCAAAAAGATGTCTAGATCAAATGTATAGGTTTATTAGAGTTTGATTCATAAATAGGTTTGATCAAACAAGCAATCGTAAAAGGTCAAGGTTGATATCAAGAGATCGGTCTAGGTCAAGAGGGTAGATAGGTCGAGAGACTAGTCTTGAACTCCGCCAAGACTCAAGACTCAAGGCCGAGGTTCAAACTCAGTAAATGAAGGCTAAGGGATCAAACTTAGTATTTAAAGTCAAGGATATGGAATCAGAATTAGGCAAGTCTGTGATGACCTAAACTGATTACATATACCTTGTGTAGAAGGGTCTAAGTTCCATAAGTTGGATGATGTTTGGAACTTGGTTATAATTAAAATGGTGTAATCTAACTTCACAAATAAAAGTTAGATAAAAGAAATCAGCTGCATTACATTTTATACACACGAGAAATTGTCGTTTCAATAGATCGATAGGTATCTCAAAGCAGATCGATGAACTCATTGATATATATACCTCGATTAAATCAAGATTATATTGGAAGATTACATGGATAAGGATAGCCAACTACCTCTGACTTATCAAGAAAATCAAAGGTTGAGATTAAAAAGTCGTTGGGATGATTTATGTTTTTATCCATTGGATACAAGTCAAATGGGTGTACATACTGCACTGTCAAAAAGGGATTCTGACAGTGTCAGTCCTATGAATAGTGACATAATGCAAATCAGATGGAACAAAAACAAGGAACGGTCACATTTGAAATTCAAATACAGTCACATGCATTCCTGCCTATAAATAGAGGACTTTCAACTCGTAAAAGATGATGAATTTTGGATAAACTTTAAGAGATAACTCGAAATAAAAAACACCTCACGAACTTACTAAGCATAAAGCTACCGATCAAGTGAATTACTTCAAGTGTATTCTACATTCAAGCTATATCAAGCATACACACTTGAAGCTCGCAAGTCGCCGATTACTTCATCCTAATCAAGTGCACCAGAATCAATCATTTATTTGATTCAATCTTTATTTTATAAAGAACTCCGCCAAGACATTAGAAGCATCCGCTGGGTGTGAAAGATCGTTGTTTGTGGTGGAGCCGTGAAGAGGCAATCCTACCCTTCAAGGACCAAAGGAAGACTCAGAGCAAAGAATCCTACCTGCTCCCAGGGCCAGCTTGTGAAGCCATAGTTATTGGTGAAGGACAAACAACTTAGGAATCTTTGTAATAACTTTACATCAAATATCTCTAGTGAATTTCCTCCAACATCACAAGAGAAGAGTGGACTGACAGATTACATCACCCGGAACCACTATAAAATCTCGCCTACTTACTTTCAAAGATTTAATTTCTCGCACTTAGTTTATTTTGTACATCAACTTATCGAATCTAGCAACCAAATCACACACTTGCACTAATGAGTATCTAATACTTAGTATCATATTTAACAACAAGTATTAAGGCTTAATTTTGATTTAATTCACAAGCACAAATTCAAAGAACTCAACTATCAAGAGACTCACTGCTTATCAAGAGTTATCAAGTCTCAAAGAGACTCTCAAGTATCGCAGATCACTGAAGTTGCAAAATTTGTTAATTCCAAAGTTTTAAGTGTTAAGTTTATTCACCCCCTCTAAACTTAACCAAAGCCTTTCAAGGACCAACAATTGGTATCGGAGCAAAGGCTTACATTGCTCAAGAAATCCTACTTGTTGTGCTTGTGAAAATTCTTTGAAACTTTCTTTCAAGTTCATGATTTTCAAAACTTGCATCATGGATAACACACAAGATGCTAGAACTATCTTTGATGTGCTCTCTAGATAAATTTGATGAGTATAAACGCCGAATGCAGCTTACCTTGTCGCAACTCATGATGAGATGATGGATGTACTAACCGATGGACCACCTGAGATTACCAAGGCAATAGAATAAGGGTGACACAACCGAGTACATTTCTAAACCAAAAAGAGAATTGAATGCGTACATGTAAAAAGAGCAAACCTCAACAACATTGCTATTGATATCATTTATAGAACTCTGGATAGCAATATGTACATGAAGGTTAAAGATTGCAAAACTGCAAAGGAACTTTGGGACAAGATACATTTGATATGTGAAGGCACTGATGCAATAAAGAAGAATAAAATCAGTGTGGCCAGAAAAAGGTTCCAAAAGTTCAAGATGCTGCCAAATGAAACCATTGAGCAAATGGAATCAAGATTCAATGCAATCCTGGACGAACTTACTCTGCTGAGTGTAAGTTATTCAAAAGAAGAAATAAACACCAAAATCTTGGAAGCTCTACCTGCAAAAGATGTTTGGAAAATGAAGGTGACTGCAATTGAAGAAATGAGAAAGTTGCATGAAGAAGATACTTCAAATTGTTTTCGATCTCAAGGCTTATGAATTTAGAAAAAGCTTGTACCGAGATCGAAAAAGGAAGAGCCAAAGACCATCGCATTGGCTGCTTCACATCAAGAAGAAACATCGAGGAGGACAAGATGATCTCGCTGGATGAAATGCAAGAGCATATTGCCCTACCGAGCAAGAAAATCGTGATGATGAAGACCGAAAGGCCCTTCAAGAAATTTCACAAAGAGGCCTCATCGAAAGAAGGAAAGAAGAATCAAAGAAAGATAATGACTATCTCAGGCTTTCATTGCAAGAAACCAGACACTTCAAACCTCGATCGCCCCGAATTAAGACAAGGCAAGGAACTCGATTATCTTTGCTTCAACCGCAAGAAGCCTCGACACTTTAGACTGATTGTCTAGACACTCATCAAGACCAAAAGTCAACAAAGAAGACATGGCAAGAAGGCTATGGTTGTCAAGATGAATCGTGGTATGAAGTGGAATCAAAAAGGAAATGAATCGATGACACAAAGATTGGTTGGCGATATGGAAGATTATGCTTTGATGGCCAATATGGATGAAACTGAGGAGGTATACAATATCAGATCCATCAATACTCCCGCTGGAAGTGATTGTGAATCAACTTGTGGTTCAAATCCTAGAAATTCGACAACAATGAGACTTTGGATGCCATCCTTAATCAATCGAGGATAATACAATCTGCTATGAGATTGTGAAGGCCGAAAAAGAAGCTCTTGAGTTAGAAGTTGGAAGATTGAAAGTGAATTAAGGGTTCTCAAAGGTAAGGAAAAGATGTTGGACAGAATCGCTGTAAGCTCACTGATCATCCAAAGAGCCTCGAATCACCGAACCATCTAGTTCCTCTACCGCATACAAATCTGGAAAGCCTTATAGTGATAGAACATGGATTGATTTGGAACTCAACACTCTAACAAGAGTGGATCCAAAGAAGGTCCTCGAACCGAGCACCGCACTGGTCCTAAGTTTGTACCGCACTAGATCCAACTCCCGTAGAAGGTTGCTTTGGCAAGAAAATCCAAATGAGAATGCTTCAAGGAAGCAAAATCGTAAGTCAAAGAAGTCAACACTTCATAATAAAAAGAGTAAATCTAAAAATAGACTCGCTTGTGTGACTTCTAAGTCACTGATAGCAGACATGCTACCAAGTCTGGCCGAACTACGTATGGTAAGAAATGAAATATTCCAAGGATAAGAATCCTAAACCCAAAAATGTTAATCATTTAAGGGATACTTATCTCGTGGGGAAAGGTAGACTGCTCCCACTCGATGATGATTGGAATACTCCTGCACATCAATTGCTTAGAAACAACAAGTATAATCATGCAAACTGTGGTAAAACCTAAGCAGGCATCAAAGGGATCAAAGAGGACTTACACAAGACCTCAAGGAGACTCTCATATTACTCCATACTACAAGGTCAAGCTCCTAACAGACAAAGAAACAAATGGTTATACTAATGCTTCTAACACCAAGAATCACTTTAAACAAAGATTATAAACCAAAAGGCCATAAAATATATGTGATTCCTACACAACCTCATCGTTAGAACTTATGGATGTGTGGAATACATGTATGAACCAAAGTATGACACATTCAGAGAGAGACCTTATGGAAACATACCAAGTGTCATGCTTGCCACCGACCACTATGGACCCAAACAGTTTGGGTACCTAAAATGCATTAACTTTGTTTTGTAGGTGTCCGTACTTTGACAAAGGATGTTCCTGACACATGACAAAGAATAAGCACTGCCTGTCAAACTTTGTGGCAAAAGATGGTCCAAGGGGTGAATTTTGGCAACAAGAATACACTGATATACAAGAGGATATGGCACACTTGTAAGGAATGGACTTACAATCAAGAATGTTGCATATGTGGAAGGACTCGATTACAACTTGCCGAGCACTGGACAATTCTGCGACAAGGGATACAAGGTCACTTTTGACAAAAACAATCGTATTGTCATTGGTGAAAGAGGTGATCAAGTTGTACTTGCCGGTAGAAGACAACGTATATGTATGTTGTGGATTGGTCTCATCGCTGCTCTAGAATCACATCTGACAGTGCATACCAAATCGTAACTCAATTGGTTATGGCACAAGAAGTTAAATCACTTAAACTTTGATGATATCAATCAGCTTGGTGAAGAAGAAGTCGGTGATTGGTTTACTCGAAATCACATTCAAGAAGGATGCTATATGTGATGCATGTCAAATAGGTAACAGATTAAGTCAAGTTTCAAATCAAAGACCAAACAATCAACTAATAGAGTGTTGGAGCCGATGCATATGGATCTTTTGGACCAATAACTCCAACAAGTGTAACAGAAAGAAGTACACTTTAGTGGTTGTGGATGATTATTCAAGGTACACTTTGTGATATTTATGAACAAGAAAAGTGAAACACTTCAAAGCATGCCTAATCTTTTGAAAGAGATTACAAAATGAGAAAAGTTTAACAGTAATAAAGATAAGATCAGATCAGGGTACTGAATTTCTCAACAAAGTTATAAGAGAATATTGTGAAAAGAATGGTGTACTACATAAACTTGTCATTGCCGGGTACACCTCAAAGAAATGGGGTTGCTTGAAAGAAGAAACAGAACTTTAAAGGAAGCAGAAGAACAATGATTTGTGAAGCATTTCTACCTCGAAAGATATTGGGTCAAGCAAGAAATACAAAGATGCTATACACAAAATGTAACATCAAGAAACAAGAAGTCGTCAAGACACCTTATGAGGTTTGGAATGGAAGGAAACCTAACATATCCTATTTCCATCCATTTGGAAGCAAATGTTTTATCCTAAATCATAAGGTACATTTGAAAACATTCCAACCAAAATCAGATGAAGGAATTTTCATGGGATATTCTTCATTCAGCAGAGCATTCAAGGTACTGAACAAGAGGTCATTGAAACATGAAGAAACAATCCATGTTGTGTTTGATGAACCTAAGTTTACTGGTATGGAAGATGAAGATTGTGGACTCACGAGAATCAACAAGTCACCGATCCAGATTGTGTTGAAGTTTTGGAAAGATTCAATGACTTAAAAGTTTCGACATCGCCTCGCCGAGCACCCTACCGATAATGTTATCGATGCAACAATCGAAGCAGCTTCAAGGATCTCAATAACCCCAGTAGAAGAAGCTACAAAGCAGACCCTATCAAGATGATGTTCCCGAAAATCAAAATAGCCAAAATCCACAATGGTTAAGGAATCACCTCACAACAAGTTATTGGTAATGTACAAGGTGTGTGAGGACTAGAAGACAACCGAAGCTATGTTTACTTGTTTTCTATCTCAAATGGAACCTAAAGTTGTTGAAGAAGCTATTTCGATCCAGATTGGATAATTGCTATGCAAGAAGAATTGAATGAATTTGAAAGAAATCAAGTTTGGACACTAGTTGAAAGGCCAAGTCATGCAAATATCATTGGTACTAAGTGGGTATACAGTAAATAAACTTGATGAATCTGGTACCATTGTAAGAAACAAGGCAAGACTAGTTGCAAAAGGCTATTCTCAAGGTATGAATAGATTTTGATGAAACTTATGCACTGCTGCAAGATTGGAAGCTATCGATTATTCTTGGCACATGCTTTGCATATAAGAACTTCAAAGTATATCAAATGGATGTCAAAAGTGCATTTCTGAATGGCATTCTAGAGGAGGAAGTATATGTTCAAAGAACCTCCTGGATTTGAAGTTAAAGATCAAGAAGATAAAGTGTATAGACTCAACAAAGCACTTTATGGATTGAAACAAGCACCAAGAGCATGGTATGAGACTCTATCTCAATTCTTGGTGGATAATGGATTTACTAAAGGCACTATTGACAAGACATTTTTCGTAATCGGTGAAGGGGACAAAGACTATGCTGGTACAAATTTATGTGGATGACATAATATTTGGTTCTAAAATGATTTACTTTGTGAAAAGTTTGCAAATCTAATGAAGAGTAAATTCCAAATGAGTATGATGGGAGAAATGAACTACTTTTGGGATTGAAAGTTAAACAGATGAAAGATGGAATCTTCATTCATCAAACCAAGTATACCAAGGAGTTTGTCAAGAAGTTTGGTATGGAAAACAAAGATTAAAAATTCAACTCCTATGAGTACAAACATCGATTGGATGAAGATAAAGAAGGCAAGGATGTTGATCGGACCATATACGTATGATGATAGGCATCTGCTATACCTAATCGCCACAGACACTGATATATCATTTGGTGTAGAGTGTTTGTGCAAGATTTCAATCTAAACCTAAAGAAATTCATTTAGTTTCACCAAGAGAGTTCTCAAGTATTTAAAAGAGACTTTGGGAGTAGGGATATGGTATTCCAAGGAAGGAAGCTTGAGAGTTATATCCTACTCAGATTCTGATTATGCTTGATGCAAGATTGATAAAAAAAGCACCTCAGAACTCAATCGCTTAATGGGAAATAGACTGGTTTCTGGTTTAGCAAGAATCATAATTCTATATCAACTTCCACCGCTTGAAGCCGAATACATTGTCGCTTGAAGTTGTCAGGCACAAGTACTATGGCTAAGACAACAATTAAGGGATTATGGAATTGAAGAAAAGGAAATTCCAATTATGTGTGATAACACAAGTGCAATTGCAATCACGTAAAATCTGCTTTTGCACTCAAGAATCAAGCACATTGATATGAGACATCATTTTATAAGAGATCATGTTGAAAAGAAAGATGTGGTGGTTCTATACATCCCTCATCAAGATCAACTTGTCGATATTTTTACTAAACCACTTGATAGTGAAAGATTTGCTAAACTAAGGACTGAACTTGGAATTATAAAAGTTGATCGACATTCAAAGAATGTAATCGAATTCACCAAGGGATTAGTCTTTGCTATGTTGGGTGAGCTCACTTAGCAGATTAGTCATTGGTATCAACAATTCCATGTACTTATGTTTGGACAATTGAGCAAATGAGGTTGCTGGCGGATTGGTCTTTGTCATTTTGGGTGAGCTCACTTGACAGATCGGTCCATTGGTATTAAACTTCATCTTGTATTATCAATTGAACAAAACTAAGAAGAAAACAGGGATCAAGAGAGTACTTATGTCGCCAGGCCGCCGCCTAGTCACGAGCCTATTTATCACTCTGCGGACGGACGTTACTCACCAAAGTTATTAAAGTCAAAGAGCATATTGGCGGATATTTATTTTATCCTTTATAACCGCAGCTTAACACGATCTAACGGTTATCGACGTTATGGAACACGTGACAAACCAAAGATTTATTCGCATTAATCATGGTTGACATGGATGTACGTGCACTGACAGTTACAACTACTCGCTGTCTATTTATACGGGCTATCACACAGCAGTTTCCTTACTTGCAAATCTGCTTTATCACTGCGATTTTTACACTGTGTGAACACAAATTTGAGAATCAATCTTCTTCATCTAATTCTTCTCTTACAAATGGCAAAAAAGGTTGATGTTCAAATTGAATCAAGCCAAAGTGTTAGAGGTTTTATTGAAGATGCAAACAGAACTGAACTAGCCATTAACATTGGTCGAAGAATAAGAAGGTATGCTGGTCTGGAGAATGTGTTGAATATAAGACTGGAAACAATTTCTTATACAAATGTTGTCAGGTTCTGGAGAAATATTCAGATAAAGGAGGGAACTGAAGCATTTAAAACTCAATGTAAATGGGCAAGAATTGAAGTTTCCCCAGTCATCGAGGAAGTTTTTGGATTTGTTGAAGTGGTGGATGGCTCACCAATCCTCAAGCAATGGGATTGGACAAAATGGCGTTTGTTGATCGATTAAAACAAATGCAGCCACCAAATCCGCTCTGGCATCAACCGCAAACATATTGAAGTGAATACATAGTCTGCCGAGCAAACCGATTGCTAAAAACATACTCGACTAGTTGGAAGTATGGATACTCTATCGTGGCCCAAGATAGAGTTGATGATTATCATCCGCAGAGCATGAAGTTTGATTGGGCTAGATACTTCATCCATTATATGAAGAAGGTTTCAAGGAGGACAAAGAGGAAAGAGGGAAGTCCAAGGCCCTCGCCTCAGGATTGATGGTTTAGACCTCGCCGAATCATCCGAAATTCCTCGATGTAGCATCTCGAAAAGATCAATCGCCTCTATACAAGAAGGAAATTGATTATGCTATTCCCGGTCTAGATGATGATGAAGAGGTTGCCGGAGAGGTCAGCCGATGATGATAATGATGGAGATGATGGTGATGCTTGGTGGTGAGCGTGTCAAGCAACCTAAAACATAATCTATTAAACTCGCCGCACTCCAAGAGAGTCACCGAGAAAGAAAGGGTGGAGATACAAAGAAAATAACTGAAGTTTCAAAACCTTCAAAGAAAACAAGAAAAGCAAACAAAGACAGATCAGCTGAGTCCACGAGGTCAAGTGGAGGTTATCGACCTCGGCCAGAATGGTAAAGAAAAATCGTTGTTGAAATATTGAGGAACAATAGAAAGAATCCAAAGAGAAAGAGGAAGTCTACTGTGACTGAAAAGAATGATGAACCCATTTCCAAGAGGAGAAAAGAGATTGTCCATAAACAAAAACATGGAAAAGGGAAAGAACTCAAAAACTTGGAGGCTCAAAGAATCCAAGAGGAAGCATCAGTAGAAGAGGAAGAATAGGCTGTTGAGGCGGAGCCCTTGACCATAATCAGGCCTGTGGAGATTACTGACTCCTCACCTGAAGAGGTAGTCAAGTCTACTGATGTTGGACAGGTTGTTGTTGAGCAATCTGTTGAAGATATCAAAGCCCACTCGACCTTGAGCCTCTTTGTAGTATCTGAAAGAACCACAAAGAAACCACCGAATCTCGAACTCTTGTGGTAGTTGAAGAGGTAATTGAAGACTTGGTTGAAGACCCCGCAAATTTGGCAAGAACTCGGGGAAGAGCGTGGTCTGTTGACGACCTCTTTGATGAGCATGTAAGTCAAGAGGAACCAAGTGTGGTACAGGATGGAAGTAGTAGGTACAAATGTACAACCTCAAAGAACTCACTGACTTTAGAACATCTGTTGAAGAAACCATGAGCTTACTTGTTGGAGCTTTTGGAGGTCAGCAAGCTGCTGAAACTTCCATTAGAAAGCCATATATGCCATATGAGAAGGCATCCAGAAAGGACAAAGTAGATCCTAACTTCAAAAAGGTGCAAAACTACTTTCAGTGGAAGTTTGGATTCTACAAGAGACAGAAACCAGCTGCTGATCCAATGAGTGGATTTGAAGAATGGGAATTTGAGCAGCTAGGTGTGGACAGCCTGTTGGATTTGATAGACACTAGCATGTTGCAATCCAGGCTGATGGATCTTTTGGATGAATGAAAGAAAAGTGGAGCTATTATGTTCGTGAGATCCAAAGTTTACACTGCATGCAGTGATTCATCGATTCGATGATGATACCCCTATGTTTCTGGGAGACCAAAGGAGTGGCTGAGAAACAACAACCAAGCTACTGGGTAAAGAAGCCACCGATATCACGTAAGTAGAACCCACTCGAGATCGTAAGTCTCACCGAGGGCCAAAGCAGATCGGAGAGATGGATGAGGAACTACAGATCTCACCATGGATGATCTAGAGGCATTGATCAACGAAGGAATTAATTTGAGTACTAGTAGGCTAGCTGATGAATCTTCTACATTCCATGTTGTAGAGCCTACTGCACAAACTAAAACTGAACTGAGTGAGGATTTGGGTGGAGAAAAGGTTATCGATTTCAATGAACCTAGTGTCGGGCTCGTAAGAGTCCATTGAATATCAAGATGGATTTGACTTTGAGGGCACTCTTACTAAAATCGCCATCATCCTCGCACAAGATTGGTCATGCGTATGATTCCAAGTGGATAATGTGGCTATATTCAATCCACGAGAATTGAAGAGAAGGTGCAGTTTGTTTGGGCTACAAACAAAGACTGGACAAAGGTTGGAACAGAGGTGCACAGTCAGCCGAGTCTCAAACAAAGACCTGGACAAAGGTTGGAACATGATTTGGGTTTGGAGGAAACCCTTGTTGTTGATGAGGCTGCTGTAGTGGAGCCTACTGGAGTCAAGACCACTGAATGGAAAGATGGTCAGCAGACTGCTGTTAATGAGGATGAGCAGCTGCTGGACTTTGACTTTAGTGATGAGGAATTTCAGATGCCTGAAGAAGAAAATGTTGATGTTAATTCCCCTCAGGCATTTGTACCTATTTTTGAGGAACCTGCCATTTATCATATCCTGGATGAATATAAAGGACCTAACCCTGCTGGACTGGATAGGAGTTGGGCAATGGTAATAAG